>DWND01000246.1:0-11415 GCA_018250195.1 Cecropterus albociliatus | reverse complement strand
GCATGCCAAGGAAATGGGCTACATATATACGCTTTAAAAACAATACCCTCCTTCTGATGCAGTCGGGGAAAAGGTGATTAAACTACTGAAGTAGTTATAAATAATGTAGACGTAGCAAACGGGATTAATCACTCTGATGATACATCAAGTCATAATAACTTTTTATCGAATAGTTGCAAATGAGTTCGTAGAACGAAGCTCGTTTCCTAAGTTGCTACCATTTCTAAACACACATTATCTTCTGTTCTTCATCGAATTGGTTATATGGACAGCTATATATGTATATAACTAATTTGATGTAGAACAGAAGTTCTACATAAAATTAAAGATAGATTCATAGCTGCTCGGGATGATTAAGTAACATTGTTTGAAAAAAGAGTACATTTCTTGAAAGACAAGAATGATGTCTGTAACGTACTTCTGACCTCATTGCTATATCTAACTAAATATTATAAATACGAAAGTTTGTGAAGACGTATGCATGTATGTTACTCTTTCTCGCAAAAAGGACTTATTGGATTAGAATTAAATTTAGTACACATATAGTTTATGGCCGAAGTGAGCGAAACCGCGGGCAAAAGCTAGGTAACATTATAAAGCACGCAACTGTTCCTACATTTGATATAAACTTTTTATTTGTCAAGTGAGTCGAATGTTACCTTAAATCGAGATAAATATTAAGGCGCCTTTCATTTGGAATCTTTTATTCCTCATCCATCGACTTCTATTACCCGTGTATTGATTATCAAAATAATGTAATCAGTCAACATAATCTCGCACTATAAAACAATCATTATTTTCGTATAGATCAATCAGCGAATTTTAAAGATAAACAAAAAAGAAAGGTTGACAGTAAACATAAATAGAAACAAACAAAGCCAAATTACAATACTCTATAAAATCAAATTCACCAAACAAAACCTCACAACGTGCGAAGTGATAACCCTACGGATTAAGCTGGCAATAATTCACGTGAGAAAACCAACAGAATAGGTTCGTTAAGAGGCTCAAGGGCTCTCCTCTTGGCATTGTGCTGATGTCAGGTCTTCCATGACAGGCTTCGAGTGGCCACCGCGCCAAAATGTTAATGAGACGTCGATATGGAAGGTATGGATGGCCATTGATCAGACTTCGCTAATCCACACAAGAGGTTATGATTGTAATGTTCAATAAGATGTCACTTGTCTGTTAGTTGATAAGTAGACGTAAAATATTGGATGTAAATGAGATAAGATTTATAGATTTTCTATTTCAATGAATATAATGATTGGCAGTATTAGTAACAATACTTACATTGAAGCAGAGGATTAAAATTATGATATTGGTTTAATTGACTAAGTTTCAATTATATGACAAAGAGATTTAAAGAACTTTTACACAATATACGTTCTATTGTGCTATGCTATTTTTTATTTTAAAATTAGATTTATTAAAGAAAATTTATGCTTGGGGTCCCAGCTCGAATTAGTCCATTGGCGGACAGTAAATATTGTTTTTTTTTTGTGTAGTTTCGAAAGATCTCAGCAACTGCCATCATGTTTAGGCTACGTGAATCATTACTGTGAGATTTGTACATGTATAACATACATAAATAATAATAAGAAATTGTAATATTCGAAAATATAACGCAACTAAAATTGATGATAACAATTTTATATACATTCTTTTGCATTGATGTTTGTCATATTGTAATGGAACATGGATTTTGATTTTGTCTGTTGGTATATCATTATTTTTCTATATATTTTCTGTTTTTTATTTTGTAATTCGACTATTGTAACTGTATAGATCTCACAGTACAGTTCTATTAGTAAAAATCCAAAAAATATTTAAGTGGATTGAAATAACGGATTTGGACGCATTTAAGTTGATGAATTAATAAGTACTAGTATTTGGTAATCATTACATAATATTTACAATGTGGGGATCTTAGGTATTCGGAGTTTTCTTTTCCCTTAAAAAAAATGAACTAGGGTGATCTTTATTAATTCATTAACTAGCTTAATAGCTATGAAACAAAGAAAATCGGTTGATAAAGAATAGAAAAAGATACTGAACTATTTTGTTCTAGCCTATTTACATATAGTTTTTGACATTACCTACTCAGTAAAAGGTATTATGTAGATAATCCCCTTAACTTTCGCACCATTTTATTTCAAGATTTACGAAGTTTCACCACTCGTCTAGTTTTTAAATGTTTTATTAGAAGCAAGTTTGAGCCAAACTTTCAACAATTTTACCATGAAAAGTTATCAATTCATAATTTTAAATGCGTCTACGAGCCGCCAACATATTGTTTAACACTTTCAATGCCAACAGTAGATGATTCCCAAAGAGTATACTTATAACATATGCAAACATTTTAATACAACATATGGTACATATTTGTCTAAATTTCACTTAAAATATTAATGAAATTGTGAGTGATTTTCGAATACGTGTTTTCCTCTTTATGTGAACTTGTAATTATTAATTGTTTTTAAAATGCTATTGGTTGCAATTACAGTCCTAAAGGGCGCGGTCCCGTAAAAAGCTCACAAATACTAGAAGTTATTTTGTAGTTCCAGAAAAGCTATTGCTAAATTAATTTGCTAGAAATGCCACTATATTAGTTACGTAGTTGTCAGGTCACAATATTAACTGCTGTGACTATTTCACCCAAAACCAGTTAATAATATTTTCTTCAAAGAGAACGTTGAAAAAGCCTTTTTTTATTATAAAAATTTCAGGAAACAGATATTGAATTAAGTACTTTTTACGCATTGTATTAAAATGTTTTCAAAATAGTTGCAACACTGGCGTTGACGGTGTTAATATGGAAATTTGTCCTGAAATTTTACAAAATGCAAGGGTGTATATGATTATGAAATGTGATTGGTTTTTTTTCTGTGAATAATTACGTCATTTTCGAAATTGAATCACGCTCGAAGAAGTGCTAGGAACGGATATATATACAATTTTTACAGTGAAGTTTGTGTGAGTGATGTATCAAGTATTTGTCAAATGTTTTTTTTTGTATGGACATACCTATTTTTATATTTAATTCAATATATCAGGGCCTACTTTTGTAAAACTTTTTTAAAACTAAATTTTGTGAAAAATTGTCTGTGTTGCGTACAATTTGCGGCACGGATATTGTTGAATGTTGTGTATATTTTATACTCGGGAGATAAAAAATATACTTAAATATTTTTTATTTTCAAATTCATCGTCAGATCATCATTTATGACTTTATGATTTACAATGCATAATGTGATGTAGACTAAAAATACCAGTATGAAAATGATCGTTAAAATAAATGCGCAAGCGCATATAAATTAGTCGGCAAGTTTTTATTATACAGAGAAACCATTTTTTACTAAATATTTTTATTAAATTCCAAATTTTAAGTAAAAGTACACATTTAAAACTCAATATTCGTGCCGCGAGCTGTAGCAATAATAATTTCTATTTTGTTTAATACGAATAAACAATATTAAAAATAATCCATGTGTATTCTTATGTGATACAGTTAGCCTGTAAGGTCAAGTAATATTCGTTCCTAGCATTGAAAATACAGTTTGTCCAATTAAGATCTTAAAATTCGTGTTTAGAGAAATTATTGTTTTTTAAAATGACAATACTAAGCAAATTAATGAAGATTTTTTTGGTAATTGGCTATACTATACCTGAACACTTTGTCTTTTTCCTGGGATTTGACCTATAAATAATAAAAACTAGCCCACGGGGCTATTATTAAGACTAGTGTCATTCTGTTTTAGTCCTCAGATCCTCGTAGATTATAAAATAAATAATTAAGAAAGAACAATTACGCCCAACTATACTTTGGTAGTATTATAGATCTCCCAGACTTCTTAAATTGGCAATATATTATTTATTGCACCTTACATATAACTTTTGATTTTATTCATTATAATTTTTTATAAAACCTACCTACATATGTTTATTTTTTTGGTAAAAAAATACAATAGTTTGAAATTTGAAATATACACGAAATATAAGATCTTAATTTGCGACCAACAATAAAGTCGGAAGTGAATATAGCAACGGATATGTGGTATGTAAATAAATATGATTGTTATCTTACTTAGTGTAACCAGATCTGTTTTTCTGTACTGTGCAAGTTCGCGCAACTGGGTTACCAGTAACAAAATCTTTTTGAATATATTTTACGACGCAAACACATAGAGGGAGCTAGTGGCTACTAAAAATTTGAATGCCGGATTGTCGCAAGACAGTCTTTTCAATTTTTAAGCGAATGTCAGTATGGTATGATTTGCAGCGAAATTTTATGCCCTTATAAAATCGGACATTTGTTTTTAACGTGATTGCAGTACTGCTTAATAGTCGACCTCTGGTAACTGCATTGGGGATAGGCAATGTCCCGCGGCTGATTTCACCACTCCTAAGGGGCCACTAATAATGCTGGCCACCTATACAAGTTTTAATTTAAATTTTATTTTGTTGTTATAAATACGTTCGTATTCATAGAGAATGGGTTATAGATTCGTCTACTATATGAATTATTCTAATTTTGATTAATTATTTAATTTTATTTCTTCGTTTTTTTAACCTTACATCTTAGAATTCAAAATTTCATTAGTTTAATTTCGGGTCAGAACAACCATATAACATCATAGACATTTCTGGTTGTAAATTTCATCAACCAACAACTCTTCAATGTAAGTTAGCTTAAAATCTATTCGCTCCGAGAGGGGACGTATCCAGCCGCGGGACTAACGGGCTCACGATAACATTGCAACTACAATTCCCATGAAAATACAATTTACTTTTTGCAGTAATCACCTGTATCGAATTTAGTAAAAATGTGTATTTCGATTGTAATCTGCGACCAGTTTTAATGTCCAAACTAGACCAAGACAGCGCACTTAGCAGGCAATTTGATTTTGGTTTTTTGCAGTTATCAACTGCATCGAATTTACTAAAAATACGTAATTCGACTGTAACCTGCTTGCAGTTCTGGTGAACAAATTGTAAAACAGCGCACTCAGTAATTAGTTGCAGATTTATCAACTACGCTAAAACATTCAAACTGCAATCTTGCAGTCAGTCTGTGCTACAAATATAGACCATTTGTTTTAGACCTGTGTTTCCCAAACATTTTAACCCAAGCATAACCTTAGCATTTCTAAAATTTGTATGCCCCTATAATTTTTGATAGCGTCAGACCACACCCGACTGGAGGTCATGCTCGAAAAATATTCGTTTTTCGAAATAATATTCGATTTATTTCGAAATTTCGAAATATCGAAAACATTTTACATTACAACCCAAAGCGAAAGTCATGTAGAGTCCATTTTTAAATTGCCTCCCTTACGTATCAAATTGTCCCCCTGTGTGTCGTGGGCCCCACGTTGGGGAACACTGTTTTGGAATTTAGTGGTCCCTAGCTCTTCCTATTGTTTCAAAGCGGGCCCGTAAAATTCGATGTGTCCTAAGTACGGTCGTTACTCGTTCGTTTCTATGACGTTTTAGGTACGGTGTATGTGTAAGGCTCACGAAAGTTAGTAAGTTTTAAAGTTATGTAGGCATTGTTGTAATACGACGCAACACGCAATTATTGCTAGTTTGTACGAAAGATATTTAACGGAAAAACACGAAATAAACAAAATATTGTAAAATTGTCGTCGTCCGCGACATTCTGGTACCTGTATTTTGGGTTAAAGATATGTTGGTTCGACGGTATTGGCTGTTGCGGTTGTTTTGGGTTTAAGGGGTGTTAACTTTAATTTGAGGCGATCTTACTTAGTTCTGGGATTGATTTCTGTTAGATATTCTATTACGAGTTGAATACAGATGATTATGGGCGCCAGTCTAGCGTTGTACCCACTGTGAAGAGACCTGCTTCAAGCATTGGAACAAATAGATTGCAACCGTTATTAGCAAATCAGAGAAACAGGTACGACAAACAGTTGCAACCTTTATTAACAATTCACGGAAAACTTTACGACTTGTATGTATGTAAATATCTCTCCTTAGGCCTATGCCAGTATTTCATGTGTCCACGAAATCTAATGTAGGATTACGATTAGCTTTAAATTTCTCCACCGTATGTCAATATCATTAAATTAGAGCTCACTAGCAAGATTGCGCGTCGCTATTCAATTAGAGCAATGCTAAGGTATTAATTTTATGGTTTTATAGTTTTAGAAGTAACCTAGTGATAGAACTTCGTTAAACCGTCATGGTTGGTAGGTTCGATTCCGTCTCACCTATTTCTGTCTTCCGTTCTGATACGGTACTCAAATCATGCCCACGTGGCCCAGCGTCGGGATTCGAATGATGGATGATGGCTGGGAAAAAAAGTCTAAATAAACATGCTTTATTTGCATCTCACGCTTTCTTTGTAAGTATGAGTGAGAAATATATACAAAATCCGCCATTATGGTATAGAATTTGTACTGAATCTAGTAAAGTATTTTTTTTTTACTTATGATTGGATCCATCTTCATTGAAAAATTCGCTGTCGAAAGACTTTTGGAGTCATTCAAGGTATTTAAAGTGTTGGTATCGTAAAAACAGAACGGAAGAAGAAATTAAAATATTTCGTTTTATTAATAGTATGTAAATAATTTATAATAAATGTAATACATGATTTATTTGTTAGACTAAAAGTTATTTTGCCAATAAAGTGGTATAATATTTTTGATAATAAAGAAAAAGAATTTGATACTTGTTCAGTAGGTATTGCCATGATTAGTATTGTAAAGGTAGTGCGGGGAGAAATTAGGATTAATAAATTTTAGTGATGTGACGAATATTGATTTCCGGTTTGTGTCATAATTACTTTACACATATTCCAATTTTAGCCAAGATTTTGGTATTAAATTTCTCCAAAATTTCTGAATGAGGCAGTGGTTGATATTTATCTTTTCTCTTGTGGTACGAAACGAAATCTAATAAACCTAAAACTTGTCCTAACTGTAGCCCGTCCGAAAATATTAATAATTATAGCTTGATATCGATTAGACATTAATATCGAATCGTATCGATTATAATTTTGGTCGTCTTATTCTGCGACGGTGAACATTTTTGGAAGGATTAGAAGGAGTGCGGATCTCCTGTTGTACCGATGTCATGTCCACATTGGAATTCACTCGATTTGATAATTTTTCACGAGGAATGACACCAATAACTAATGTTTTCATTTTCGTTACGTCATTATTATTTTTTCGTAGAGTTCATAATAAGGGAGTTTCGGTACTTATGGTCAGTACTTTGGTGCGTATATACCATCGTGTATATGTCGTCTTTCGAATGGTACGTACCGAAAAACTGTGTCCTTATAAACTCTATGGGTCGTCTACGATGATTGGTCGTGATATAGGGATGAAAAGGCATTTTGTGTAACATATTACATGCATATATTATTGTTATTAATCATTTATTTCCCAATAACTATTTATACTAATATATACTGATGCCTCACGTATTTACCAACCCATAAAAACAACAGGACCATTTACAGCATGAAATATACATTTTATAATCGACCTAGATAAGTTTTTAATTTTTTGTGACTTGGTAGTCGGTTATATTTTTTTAAGTGATCGAAGTTTTAATTTTGATTAGTAGAGAAGTAGCGACCGTGCTTGAAGACCACCTTTTTATATAATATGGAAGTAGCAAACGAGCTTGCAGTCCATCTTATGGTAAGTGGCCAAAATATCCATGAACGTCTGTAATAAGCTTCAGAGTCTTACCTGAGATTAGGCACACATGCGTTGCTACCTTGAGGACTAACTTGCAATGCGTCGGATAACTATATCTTTTTTATCTGATTGATGCATTCATGCAGTCCACGTATATGTGAGCCGGATATCTACCTTATCACCTCTTTTGGATCAGAACACAGCAGTACTTCTCACTATTGTTATAGGGAGAAATATGTGTTGCGCTGTTAGAGTTAAGTCCTCTACCACCTTCAAATATAAACAATTTTTTTTGATACTCCTTACATAATTACAGGTAATCACAACTTAGATTTAGCACTAACAAATATATGACGGAAGTTTATGTATTATTGTGGTGGTCACAGGACTTTTTAACATCATTGGTGAAGTGCTAAGTACAAGCTGACTGGGTGTTAAACGATTGCACTATAGACGGTTTTATGTACCTTTTCAGCTGTGTCTATTACCACTAGTTCAAGGATTATACGATATTATAGGATTAAACGATGGGCCTAAATTATAGACATATGCCGTGAAAATCTACACGAATATTATAAAGCTTAAAAGTTTGTTTGTTTTGTTGAACGCGCTAAACTCAGGAACTACTGATTCGAATTGAAAAACATTTTTGTGTTGTGTAATCCATTTGTTGAGGAAGACTATAGACTACATGATATCACGCTATGTTTGTTTGTTTGTTTTTTTCTTGTATAGTAACGGGTGAAACTGGGCGGAACAGCTAGTTAAATTATATTTAGAAAACACAAACGTCAAAGTCGTCAATTTAATTCAAAACATTTCCTTTAAATAAGTTTGTATAATTATTAAAAACTTATCAAAGAACATTATTAATCTGACAATTAAGTATAAGTTAAATTTTGGATAATTTATATTCTCCGAAATCAATACGCTTGGTACAAAATAAATATTAGATTGGTACAAAACGAGTTCAACGGTCGATTTACGGACCAACAGCGAGATTCTCACAATAAACAAAATGTAAATGTCTATTCATAATGCAGCTGTACCAAATAAGGCAAAGTGACACATAATCTGTATTTAAGCCTAATCAAACATTTCACTTCTTATACATACATTGTAAGAAATGATCAGTAAAATGTAGACTCGTTATTAATGTAACAAGCAATGTATTTTACGCAGCCGAAAGTTTCGGTATAGAAGTTACCGTGAATCAGATGGTTACATAAAATGCGTATTGCAAGTGGGCGCACGCGGTCGATTTAGACGACAGTTGTCGTGCGTCGGAATATTCGAAGATTGAGGTTCCAGGATGTGTTGTATGTTTGTATATTTGAGCAGTTTTTGGCACGAGGTGATATAGTATAGGAAAATCCGCTCAGTATATTTCTGCGGGTGTATTATGAAATTCTAAAACAGTGTAATCTGTTAACCTTTCAAAATTGTTCATCGTCAACCCATTATTGTCCCACTGCGGGGCACGGGTCTTCTCTCAGAATGAGAGAGTTCTAGGCCATAGTACACCGCTCTGGCCAAGTGCGAATTGGTAAACCTCACACACCTTTGAGAACTCTTTTTTTTATTTAGAGAACTTTCAGATGTGCAGGTTTCCTCACGAAGTTTTCCTTCAACGTAAAGCAGTGATAATTAAATTCTAATACGCACATAATTTTAGAAAAATCAATGGTCTGGGATTCGAAGCTCGGATCCTCGATTGAGAGGCCGAGTTTCAACCGTTAGGCTATCACTGCTCTCAAAATTGTTATTTCCTATTAATTGTATTGCTTCCTCGTCAAATATGTTTATATACCGAGTTGGTAAGGAATACTGTTGTTTATTCCTATTCTGGATCCTTAAAAAATCAGACTTTCCAAATGAAGGACATCGTATTCGTCATATATACTTTTTTAGTTTTTTGTTGTTTTAGATTGTTTCTAATATGTTTTCTTTCAACAGCTCTATTTATCTGGAAGAGTTCGCTAGTTAAATTAGGTATGAGACCGCTTTGTTACCTGAAATAGTCTTTTATTTTGTTTCCGTTCACTATTACTTTCTGTACAAAATATTTTTTTTGGGTAATATGATATTCCTCTATCAACCTATCTTACAGCCGTTAAACTTAAAGATCGTCTACTACTACAAAACGTAGGTAAAGAGCGTATTCTCTAACGATGTGTTAGAGAGTACACTCTTCGTCTTAGATTTAAAATAAACTTTATCCTTGTATATCATTATCAAATTCAAAGAATATCAACGCGGACTCCTGCTATCATAATAGGCGGTGTCGCTACCATCAATGAACCACCTTCACCTTTAAGGCATTGGCGTCACAAATGAATCCTACATCCTACACGTAAATGGGTTGCCTATATTCAAACATTGATCAACGCTCCAAATAAAGGCGTATTATTAGGCGTTTAGTTATTCAATAAACGAGTTACTTTGTTAAAAACATTTAAACAAAAATCCGACTGTTTTAAACTATGATGGAACTATTTTTTTTTGTTAAAAAAGTAGTTCCATCTCTCTCCTTTTCCTCCTATATTTGCAGGCGCTATTTTTAAAAACCATATAGCCTATGTCACTTTCCAAACTGAGTCGATTCTAGTCAGTCAAGCCGTTTGGGCCGTAGCGCGTGCCAACGAAATAGACATACATGCAAACAAACATACATACATACACTAGAAAAACATGACCCTCCCTCTGACGCAGTCGTGTAAATATTACCGACCGAAGTATGAAGTCAGTAAATATTTCACCAAGATCCGCGTACTCGTATCATGACTAAGTATCTTAATGTAATAAATTTAACTGATTTGTAAGGATAACAATGAATTGAACCAAACCCATAAATAACTGTTTATTACAAGATAAACGACAAGCAAATATTTAGTACACCAATTCAAGTTGCGACTTGTCGAGTTCATTTTATACTTTTGTAATCAATTTAAGTAATAAATGCATTTACTTCATAATATTGTTAATGGTTCATAAAATGCTATTATTTATGCATTTAATGACCGATATTTCTTTGAATACATTATAAAAGATATTTTACACGAATTTTTCGCACGAATTAGAGTAAGGTTTTATTTTAAAATTATTTAAAGTAAGCTGGGTTCTGAAATAGCTTCTAAGATTCTATACCTTGTTGCGTACGAAAATTTAAGTGCATTATCATGTATCATTTATCTTTTGACAAATTGTGTTCTGGTTTGAAGAGCCTATCCCTTCTATAGGAAAAGACATCAGTCCAGAATACACAACACAACTGTGGTTAACTTTCGGTAGGATATTAATTTTATCTGGGGTTGATAACAATTTTAGGAACGTACACAACTATAGGTATAATAAAGTTAATAAATAAATTAAAACAATGCAAACTTAAACAAATGCTAATTATCATGAAGTTTTAAATTTTATGTAAAATTAAACGTAGGTGCTATTTCAGTGACCATTTTCAATTTGCACAAATACTAAAAGTTCTTCAACTCAGACATATATTATAAGTATTTAAGGCGTAAAGTGTCGTTGTGTAATATGATTTTAGACTAATATTATCGAAGAAGTCGATACATTTTGACATGTAACAGGTCTCACGATACGTGATTTTATTTATTAGATTACTAACGCAAGAATCAGCATCTACAATCTTAAATACAGAATGTCATGTATGGACTGTTGCTAACTGATCTCACAATTACAAGTAATCATAACATGCACCACTAATTTGCCTATTCCT
>DWND01000245.1:0-11418 GCA_018250195.1 Cecropterus albociliatus | reverse complement strand
ATCATTCTTATCTTATTTTATATCTTATCTTATTTAAATAAATGCCCATGAATTGAAAATACGTCATATTCAAACAACACATAATAAATAAGCCATCTCAATTAATCATTCTTATCCTATTTTATATCTTATCTTATTTGAATGAATGCCAATGTATTGAACTACATCATGAAACAACACGTTATATTTAACATCATTATAGAAAATAAGAACTAGATAGATAAATGCTTACCGCAGTCTGGAGCCATAACAACTTGTCCCATCGGGCATGCGTAGTCAGAAACCAGTTGTAAGCTAGCCGGATCAGGTACAGTGTTCGGCAAAATGTTTCGCACGTCGAATTGTTCGTCCTCAAGAATAAGTTTCTCCAGTAATCTCTGTACGGTGGAACGCTCGTTGTTCCCGCCGTGGATCACTGGGTCGCTGTAACGTTAATCCTCATTAGCATGCATATGTTTTAATTAAATTTGAGCCGATAGGTATAACGAACTGTTAGAAACGACGAAATTAATTCTGTAAGGTAAGTCATCATTTTAATCTCATTCGAAAATAAGGGAAGTTTCCTATTTTACGTTTGTTTATTACAAGATTTTTTTCTCTGAAAAGGTTGAATGTTTCTAGATCATATATTATGACATTTTGGCTTTCTATTGTCAGTCAGTCAATAGGTACTACCTTGTTAATTTTTACGTGTACTTACTTTAGTATTTTAAGGTATCCTTTTAAGATACTATAGGAAGACAAACATCTATTCATACAAATATTTACTACACATAGTCCATCTATAACCTTAATACGCAAAATCCCAATATGGAGCAAGAAACTGTGAATTAACACCAATGTGAACGTAGTACAAGGTCTGTCGAATACTAAATAGTGAATATTAATTAACATGTAGTGCTAAAGTGCTCTTGTGCACGCAAACAACTTACTTGACTGCCGGGAATGCGATCTCTACGCTGTACGTGTCTCCCACTTGTCGACCCTCTCGATTGCTTCGTGTCCTAGGTGCAATATGAAATACATGCAATGTGTTAAAAGAGAAACATGCCATGTTGTATACATGTCTATAGAATTGGTGCTACAGAACTGATAGCTCTGTTTCAAATGTGTTTTTTTTTTATATTTTGGATATTTTGTGATGTGCATCTAAAAGAATAAGGTAATAATCCTTACTCCATCACCGTCTACTCCACATGAACATATATTGTTTTATACATCTAAGCTACAACTGTGGATAATTGATACGTGCTGAGACAAAGAGTATACTCACTCTTCGACAGGAATAATTGCGTCGAGAACATAGGTATCTTCTGCTTTAGCTGTCGGTAGAGATGAAACTTGTCTTGTTTGTCGGACATTAGCACGATGGTCGCACTTAACGTTGATGTCCAATTCTTTGCACTCGCGGGTACCTGTTAACATAAATTTAACAAAACTTCTTAGTTTGTTTTTCCAAATTATCTTCATTTATTCTGTAAACGTTCAGTTTTTCTTTTCGATTTTATAGTAATCTTAAATGCTACCGTCAATCTTTCGACTTACTTGAGAAATATTTATTTTTCAATTGTTTTACAGTTCTAACAAATTTATTGTAAGTGTAAAGATACTCTTCTTCCTTACCGTCAACAGCATATGAGCAGAAGTTCCAGTCTCTATTGAGCTGGTTGATAGCACCTCGCACCTTCTGGCGTAAAACTGCTTGACCGGCATCGTTACAAAGTACTGAGCTTGGGAACAGCATTGAGATTTTGAAGACACGTTGTGCTGGAGAGGCAGCTGTTAAATGAAATATTAATATGATACATCATTCATATTCCTTGATCATATAAACGTTATACAAGTTTAACATGGCCATATTGCACCTGAACTAAATGTGAACAATATTAGGTATATACTTACGTGAACAAGCGGGGTAAACAAGCGGTAGGCTGGGGTCTGCTGTTGGTCGCCAGAAACCTTCAGCGCCACATGTGTAGAAAGGTGGTACCGGCTGCGAGAACCTGAGACCGTCGCGACAAGCGATCTCGCAAACCTTAAATTGGCCACCAGCGCCCCAGTCTCGACAGGATTGGTAACCGCCAAGTGGGTCAGGGAGAGTCGGGCAGAATTCGGCTGTAAAATATTAAAAGTGAGTATCGTTGTCTGTTTAATAGATCAGATTTGGAATAAAAAATTTAATACTTACATAGCACAGTAGCTTTGAAAGTACACGTAGCAGCATTTCCTGCAGCATCATACGCGATATACGCAATATCATACGCTCCCCATGCAAGATTTTGTCCTGGTTTGTGACCAGATTTTTCTACAACTTTTACAACTGCGACGTTATCACTAAATACAGGCATGTCCCAGTTTACGACCGACGATCCGTTCTTTCCAATAATCCACAAATCTCCAGGGCAGCGATCAACTCGTGGAGCCTCTTTATCTACTTGTAACTGTTGACATTTGGCACCGGTGTAACCATTTGGACATACTCTTTGGCCGCAATGAGATGGCACTATTCTTTCTACTCCTCCAATAACATCTTCGTACCCAGCCCAAGTGAGAACCAAGCCATTGTGTAGAACAGGTTCAGTTCTACAATCACGAACTTGTTTCTGGATTTCATTCGTTACGTCTAATGCACGATTCCATATTTGTACCTTGGTTAAGTGGCCTTGGAAGCCAGATTCGGTGTATGCCTTTGGATTATCAGACTGAGGTTTACCTAATGTTACCCAGACGCTGCAAATAGAATTTATAATTTAAGTTCATCAATTGATTGTTTGTAGGTATTGTGTTTAGGTAAAATAATTAAATAAAACGAAAACTTACTATTGTGGCAAGGACTTTCCACTGCCATAGCCATCAATTTTGCTGGCTATTAAGCCTTCTGCGATAAGCGTTAATTCACCTCCGTTGTTGCCATCCCATACTAAGGCAACGTGATGCCATTGCCCATCATTTACTGTGGCAAATTCACCGAAGCTTAAATACACGTCCTGAAGTTCTGGGAAGAGAGATACCTGGACGCCACTAGAGTGCATCTGGATGATTGTTCTTCTATTAAGGGCAATATGTGAATTACTGAAAAGGAAGAAAACAGATCATTTTGTCTATCTTTCATTAATGAACAAAAAATGTATAAAACATATATTTAGATCAAACTTCACCAACTTCATAAAATATTAACAACAAATTGTTTTACCTAACGCCATAAGCTGTGAAGAATATTCCGCCTTCATCTTGTTGAGTGTATTGAACCCACATAGCGATGGTCAAACTATCTGCGGATCCAGTATCAAAAGGCACCACTTGAGCAGCACTTGAACGTAGTGGGTCACTAAAGTATAGGTCATAATCGACACTTATTGCTATAAGGAAAGAAAAATAAACATTAGTATCATTTCTGTAAATCACCAAGAAAATTTAGTTTGAAATTAGTGCGTACTTTTTCTGCAGTCATCTCCCGTAAGATTAAACGGACATTGACAATAGAATCTTCCAGGTAAATCTATACAAGTTGCAGACGGTGGGCAAGAGTTTTCTTTACAGTCGACGATATCTTCATCACAGTTCTCTCCTTTAAAGCCTGGGGCGCAGATGCAGGAATATCCTTCCCCTTCATCGACACAAGTAGCACCGTTTTGACAAAGACCAGCTTCACAAGCATCAAATTCATATTGGCACCCAATTCCAGTATAATCTTGCGAGCAAGTACAGTTTAGACCGGAACCAAAGTCTTGACATTTGCCTCCATGCATGCATGGGCTGCCAATGCATCTTTCAGGTGCTGTTTCACATTGCTTTCCATCTGTTCCACTTGGGCATCTGTATAAAAAGAAAGACAAATTTAATGATTGGCTGAAAAAAGTTTGTATATAATGTTAACGAGTGTTAGAACAGCTGTAATGAATATGTCCTACTTACACACAGAAATAATCCTGGAAGAGATCGATGCAATTGGCATTATTTTGGCATGGTCTATTCATACAGTTTCCAATATCCCGTTCGCATCGTTTGCCTGTCCATCCTGGTTGACAGACACATTTGAAGTCACCGATCTCATCCTTACAGGAACCACTATTGTAGCACGGGTTCGAAGCACAATCATCAATGTTTGTCTCACACATCTCTCCTGTAAATCCTTCACGACATACACATTGATATTTGTTATCCAGATCTATACACTGCTCAGTGCCTACGGGATTGCAAGGTTCGTTTAAACATTCGTCAATCGCTGTTTCACATTGTAGTCCTATAAATCCTGGACGACATTTGCAACTAAAACCGTCTATTTGATCAGCACATGTAGCACCATTTTGGCAGGGACTTGAGGCGCAATCATCAATCGTGTGTTGACATCTTTTTCCAGTATATCCAGCTTCACAGTTGCATGTGAAATCATCAATGCCATCAATACAGCGGCCACCATTCTCGCAGGGAGAAATAACGCATTCATTAATATTGATGTCACAAGAAGGCCCAGACCAACCAGGGTCGCAAATACATTGGTGAGTAAATAGTTTATCGACACAGATACCATGCCTGCATGGTCCGTTAGAGCATAGGTCTATTTTTTCGTGGCAACGTTTTCCTGTGAATCCAGGAGGACAGTTACAGCTGAAGTCGTTGACTAGATCAGTACAAGGTGCACCAAGTAGACAAGGCTTTTCGATACAGTCGTCAGTGTTTAATTCACAAAGTTGACCTTCCCATCCCGGTAAACATTCACATTTAAATCTGCCTTGTTGTAAAGCGATGCAAGAAGCTCCATTGTTACAAGGATTTCCATTTGCGGAGCAGGGATCAATCTGTAAATATAATGACATATTAAGTTAAATTTAAAATTCTATTAATATTATGTAGTTCTCAATAATATACTTATCAAACATTATTTACCGTTATATCACAATCAATTCCAGTGTATCCAGATCTACATAAACATGTGAAGTTGTTATATCCAGGCTCATCTTTGCACATAGCACGTTCAGGACATGTGTCATTTCTGCAATCAGATCTTTCTTCTTGACAATTGATACCTCCGTATCCTGTAGGACAGGAACATCTATATCCTTGTGGTAAGTCTATACAGGTACCACCATTGTAACAAGGTTGACTTTCACACTCGTCAATATCAATTTCACATCGACGTCCCGAAAATCCAGCTGGGCAGTAACATTGGATACCGTGGCCTTTAGGGACGCACAAACCACCGTGTTGGCAAGCACTGTTCGAACATTCAACAGGTAAGCAATCTTCTAATCCAGTAGCGCCGGTGCCTACAGTTTTCATATTTGTTGGACATTCCATACATAAGTTTTGACCTACTAAGTTTTGATAAAAGTTTCTTGGACATTGTGAACAAGGCGCTAGACCTGTGGGTGAGTAAGTTCCCGGTGCACATTTTGATCTACACTTATCTCTTCCAGGAGCTGCAGGTTGGTAAGTGAATGTATTAACTGGACAAGCCTGGCAGTCCTTAAATCCACCAACTGGTGGTTCACCTGTGTAACTGTTTCTGGGACATTCTAAACATGGAACTAAACCGGTTGGTGAATAAGTTCCGTAGCCACAAACTGGTATGCAGTCTGAAATATCTTTTGATCCTTCTTCTCGTGTAAAGGTTCCTTGTGGACATTTTAGGCACGAACCTTGTCGTGCTTGATTTTGGAAGTATCCTCGTGGACACATTGTACAAGTCTTTTGTTTTTCTCCTGCAAAGGTACCGGCAGGACAATGCACTGTAAAGAAATATATGATTCAGTTAGTTTTTCTCTATTCTACCAGACTATTATTTATGTACATATGAATAAAAAAATAAGAAAATAAACACTTACAGCATCTGGGAACATCGTTCGTGTCCATGTTCAGTACTTCGCCGACACTACAAGTAAATCCTCTTGAAATAGAACTTCTAATTGCTCTTAAGGGTGGACATTGATTTCCAATAGACGAAACATTGAGTACTGGCTCAATAAGAGCACTGGCGTATGGGACGGACAGATCAAATATAAGGTTCAGTGTTGATCCACAAAGATCATAAAGTTGAGTTTGTCTAATAGCTGGAGTGATAGCTAAAATAAAATCCATCTTGACGACATTCTCGTCTAATAGACTCGGCATGGCCTTTATGAAAGTAACATTTATATTCACGTTGACAGCTGAACAGCGCTGAGATAGTCTTTCATTCAGTATATTATCGTATTGCGCGAGAAGGTCCTTGTATTGCGGTAAACAAGCATTTGATACGGCCCCCAAAGCACGATATTGCACACTTGCTACAACATGGTATGCAGCTTGCTGAGTGTCTAAAAAATAAATATTCATTGATTTAGAAATCTCATAATTTAAGATCTCGTAGTAACGAAATAAAAGGTATCATAAATAAAGAATTATTATTAAATTTACTTTCTGAAACACAATCTGGTACTACTGCAGTTGGAACCCATTGGCGTTTGGTTTCACACACAAATGTCTTAACAGGTTCTCCATCTGTAAAACGGAAACCTGGACTACACGTAGCGATGCACTGGATTCCTCTGTCACCTGGAAGGCAGTTCATAGCACCATTTGCTGGTGGCATAAGTTCCCAGTCTACACATGGCGTTGCTTGTACCGATACCTGAGGAGTAAATATATCTCATTAGTTATGTAACTATTAATTGATATAAAAAAGTAATATATTATTCTTATTTCTTCTGATAGTTTATACTTAGTTTAATTGTACTGTATATTTAAATAAATATTTTTAGTCAATTGATACTAAATTTATTTATTATTATTTACTTACTTGGAAGTGACATTGAGCTTTATTTCCATATTTATCTGAGGCAACGACTGTTACATTTTCATAACCTCGTATTGGTATTACTGCCCTTTCAGGGATGAATTTCAGAAAGACTTCTCCTGATGCATCTGTTGCGTTGATTCGCCTTCTTGTTTCATTGAAATTAACAGCATAGCTGTCTTGTTTATCTACTAATTCAATAACGTAGCTTTGAGGACAGTTCAGTCTAGGAGGGGTATAATCTGGTACAGTGATGTTTACTTCGCAAATAGCAACATTTCCGTCAAAGTCAAATGCCACGTATCTGACTACCATATTGTGGAATACTTGAATTGGGGTTCTAAAATGTTTCGGAGTTACATCTAATCTGGCGATAGCACCTGAATTGTCAATTGCTGTTGGTTCTGTAAAGTTTACTGGCAATAATCCTCCATTTACATCTGTTTGCACAAGAATTGATTGCTGAGGACAGTTCTGGAAAACTGGTGGCTCATTATCTGTAACGGGAAATAGTAAGGTTAAATAGTTTAATTAAAAATGAAAGTAAAAGAAAGGGTTTTGTAGTTGACAGGCATTTGAAACTTGTAAAGAAGTTCCGAATAATTACTTACCGACGCAAGGAGAATATCCATAATCGTAACCTAATAATGGTTCTACAGAAGGTTCATCGCATCCCATCAATTCAAACTTAAGACATGCATTGTCCATAAAGCTCACAATACCCAGAATAACAAATCTAGCTTGAACATATTTAGGCAGGGTTATCATTGCCAATTCTCCGTAATTGCCAGGATCCCTCATTGTTAAATTGAAGTTCGGGAAGTAAACAACATAATTTTCATTTTCAGCTTGTTTGTAGAAGAATCTAATTTCTGTTGGTCGACCAACGATGTCAGATGTAACTACTCCTTTAACTAGAATGGCTTTAACTCTGTATACTTTTCCTAAGTCGACGCTGACATAAGTAAATGCTTCTGTTTTTCCACACCACCCTGTTACTGAATTAAGCCTGATATTCTTTGCTTCGTAATTTGGTCGTTCAGAAGTTGCATTAATAGCTGAATCGGGAATTCTTCCAGAAGCTAAACCAAGTGGTCGGATTACTTTGCATTCTGGTTCACGGATACATGTTATAGGCCTGGGATTGATTAATATGTAACCAGGTCTAGAACAACCAAATAGAACTTCTGATCCTTGTTCATAGCTTCTAGCAATCTGGTATCCATCTGCTGGTCTACCGGGATCATCACACACTGGTCCCTCGCATCGTAAATCTCCAAAGTCCCAAATTCCGTTTGCTTGACATCTGACTACATTATCATGTTTACTCGTTTGTCCAGCTAGTTTAAATGTATTTTGACATCCAAAGAAGAAAGAACTCTGATACCGCGTGTCAAGGTATTGACCGTATTCTGCGCCAGGAGTAGGCATGGGAACACCACAATCTTTTCGTGGACATTGTGGCTGAGCTCCAGAAAGCCAATAGTCAGGAAGACCCTGTAATTATCAAAATATATAAACATTTGATGTTGCTTATATTATTTATTAAATATAAGATAGTGTTGTATATAACCATGTATGTTGTTGATGTTAAGAATGTTTTTTTAATACTTTACCGGCTTTGGATCATAAACACACTGCCGGAATGGAGATGTTACGGTATTTCTTAAATGGCGTCCAGGTGACGTGCAAGTTATTGTTACATTATCTCTGTATGGTACTAGTACACTTTCAGGATCATCTCTAATAACCCTCAAACCATCGTTTTTATCATCAGACAAAGTAACACAACGAGCATCTGAAAGTAAAAAAAAAATTCAACAATTATACGAATATATTTTTTTACGAATAGATATTTTTTTCCTATCGGAAGTCGGTAAATAAAATTGTGCGAATATTATTATTCATATCTTACATTGACATTCAGGTGCTGTGCCGTTCCAGGTACCGCTTGAAGTGCAAAGAAGAGACGAGAAACCTGACATAACATAGCCAAAGTCACACTGGAATTGAACAATGTCTCCGAAGTGGTATGACGCCTTCGTTGATAGCAGTTGTCCATTTTCTGGAGGCGCTAGTGGTGGGCACATGACCGGTACACATGATTTATTTCGTTGGTATGTATCGCCATCTCGTTCACCAGTTTCAGATCTTTCAATAGCAAATCCAGCTGTACCATTTGTAGCGTAAAGTTCGTATCCAATATTACAGCTGCATGAGAAGTTTCCTGGGCTAATGGAAAAAAAATCAAATGTTAAATTTATCTCACCATTTCTCCACGAAATTATTGGTATAGGTGCTCTTGATACATGTATACTTACGTATTAATACATTTTTGATCACATCCACCGTTATTTTCACTACACTCATTAATATCAGCGCAGTCTAGCCTGGCACAACCCATTATTTCTAGCTTCAGACAAGGGGCTCCAACGTAATCTTGAATCTTAAATTTCACAAACTGAGCTTCAATTGGCATTGGAAGATTCAAAACAGAAAGAGTGGGTTCCAAAATACGGAACTCTACAGCGGTACCATCGGGATTTGTGTAGTCTTTGAATATATCCGTCAAGTTGTTCGTGTATTGTATTCTAATAGCTGATGTAAATGCAATATTGCCATCAGCTCGCATGACGCTCGTGGTGCGGAAGCCCCTGATTATCGTTGGTGCTCTCAAGTCCACAAGAATCCAATTTGCTCCAGCTTCTAAGTTATTTCCACACCAACCACCTCCATTGTTTAATCGGATCATCTAATGTAAGAAAAATAAAACAATATTTCGAATGAGTCAAATAGAAATTTACATAGTGTCTCCAATTTTAAAATTTTGACAGGACTTTTTTTAATATTCGTTAGCAAAGTATATTTATTTGTAACTTACGCCTTTGTGATATCCAGGTTCTGGTGTGGATGTCGTAATGGATTCATCAGGAATAGCACCATTGATCAATCCAAGGTCTCCGACAGGTCTACAATCTAAGCTTGGAGCGAAACCAGATTTACAAGGACAGAAGAAACCTCCCTGGGTATTTTTACAGTCCGTCGACGCTGAATCACATTGACTACTTATGCACTCATTGATGTCTTCACAAGTTGGTGCGGCATCAAAAGCTTGATTCGGTCCACATTTCAAAATACTAGGACCATTGAGCTTGTATCCTAAAAATATGAGAAAGTGTTACAATGACATATTTTTCACTTTAATACTTTAGTACGTACTTAATATATAAGAAAGTCAAATACCTTTATAACATTGAACACGCGCTTCATCTCCAAACATATAAACTCTCGTTTGGTCAACAATGAATCCGTTTTTGATCTCAGGGAATTTAGGGCAAATAGCTTTTGAACATGTGGGTACATCACCAGACCATGTCCCATTACTCATGCAGAGAAGTACTGGTTGACCGGAACGAACATAGCCAGGTTCACACTCATATCGGACGATTGTACCGTAGCTCCTGCCACCTCCGTTTAGTATGGTCACATTAGCATGTGGCACATCCGGAAGCGCAACACACTGTGAGGCTGTAAGTAAAAAAAAAAATTAATGAGTACTTTTTGTAGTTCCTCTGATATGTTGTAATGTTGTAATCTAGGTTAAGTCTGAAGTTGTTGTGTCTTCACATTATTTGTTTGGAATAATGCTTAATTTAAGTACATACCAAGACATGTTGGTGTCCTTTCCCATCTTCCGTCAGCTAAACAGGATATTCTTTCAATAGGTTGTCCAGTTGGAAAAGCAAACCCGGCGTAACATTGGTATGTGGCAACACCGCGATATGTTACGTTTGTAGAGCCGATAGAGAAACCATTATCAATTTGTGGTACTGGTCCACAATACACCTCTGGAATTTGCAAATAAATGCCCATATAAATATATTCTTAGTTCTAACTTTGTAATTTAAGTAAAAATAAAATAACATTTATTACCTTGACAACCAGGAATGTACGTAGTTGACCATTTTCCTCCATCCAAGCATTTAGTCGTAATACGAGATTTTCCAGTAGCAAATTCTTGACCGATTGGACATGAAAAGGTAATAACAGTTCCGAAAGCAGTATCTCTATTAGATGCTAATGCTCCTATGCCTGATTTTAGTGGTGGGCAATCTGAAAAAAGAAAACAAAATAATAACAGATAAAAAGGCAAAAAACGACAAATTTGAGTCCTTATTACAATAATAAGTTGATTACAATAACAAATACATTACAGTATTTGATGTAAATAAAACTTTTACCAGTCTCTTAAATTTACAGTACCTGCTGAGAACGTCGCTTTCCATCCTATTCCATTATGCAGTGCATCAGACACGAACCGTATTAACATTTCCCCACTTGAGGCAGTGAGTGTTATTCTAGGCTTAACTGTAAATCCATTCTCAGAATGCAGCCTAAGTCCACTTGTGCTCGATCCATCGAAAACTTGCACGACGTCGGAGGGGTGAATATTGAATTCATCAAACTTTAAAGAAAGTGGGCCGCCGTTGGGATTTTTGATCCTGTACATACATTCTTGATTGTTTGGGTAGTTACTTAAACCGTAAGCAGGTGACGTTATTGTTCCGTTAGCAGCAATAATAGTTGCTCTGCATCCCTGAGAGTATCTCATATTGAAGCCCTTTTTAGAATCACCAAGACTT
>DWND01000244.1:0-11432 GCA_018250195.1 Cecropterus albociliatus | reverse complement strand
TGTGAAGTCTACCAATTCGCACTTGGCCAGCGCGGTGGACTAAGGCCTAAAACTCTCTCATTCTGAGAGAAGACCCGAGCCCAGCAGTGGGACAATAATGGGTTGACGACGGTTTGTCATCTGTTATTTTAATAGTCGTGGTGATAATCATAAATTAACTATTTATTTTCGATCATTATTTGTTTTTGTTTTGTAGTAGTTCGTATTTAGGAACGATTGTGATCAATAACGATTACCGGATTAAGAATAATTAGTATCTATTAAAAAGGCACAAAAAATATTTATGACTAAGTAAAAAATTGTATTTTTAAATTTTGCGGTAATGCGGTATAGTATGGATAACAGGAAGTATACTTGAATACTAAGTAGAATCGACAATAGGTCGTATTTTCTTATGCGGTGTACGCGTATCTTCTCACCCATTCTTGTCTTTGGTATTTGCATACACATGAGAAACACTACTCATTTATCTATCTACGATCAACACCTAGTACATTGTATATCGAAATTACAAAAAGAAATAGAAAACCGTACAGAACAAGTTGAACATTATTACTATGTCTAGATTTTTTTTCAGTTTTAAGATTTTAGTGTAAAGGAACTAATGTTGGAATAGATTGACATTTATAAAAAAGTAATAATAATAATAACAGAGCACTTCCTTATCCCAAAGAATAGCTGTTCTATAAGGAGTTAGTAAAATATATTAGTGGGCGGCAGTAACAATTTGTTTATCAAGTTCATATATTTTTCTTAATACATTGATTCTCTGCTCTTACGGAATTGGTTTTATAACCAATTCCATAACAGCAGAGAACCGTGTCCGTGGGCGGCAGTAACAATCTGTTTATCAAGTTCATATATTTTTTGCATTTTTTTATTATATTTAAATTATACTGAAAATATATTAAAATAGATACACAGCGTCAATGGCTATAAGGATATTTCTATAGTAGCCAGTTGAACCTGTCGTACGAGATTCTCATGCGGAAGTGCGATCGTAACATCTAAGGTAAGAAATTAGTGGAATGTTCTTACGCTCGCTACATGTTGTCTAGGGCGTTTAGTACGAGTTTATTTAGTTTCCTTAAAACAATAAATATGTTTTTGCTCATATATTACAATGTAAATTTTCTGTTTACATTTTCGTAGGGTTCTTAAGATTCTTGCAATGTTCTCGCAATGACGTGAAATCATAAGCAAAGATTGTTTGAACGAAAACTAGTTAAATCGTTAAAAAACATTAAAACAAAAAATCCGACCGCTTAAAATGATTTTTTTGTTGATAATGATATAATATTTAATTTAACGCTTATATGAGTTCTTCAAAATAGTCAAGTTAAAGTAAAACAATATTTATATTTTTAGATAGGTGTACTTACTAGCTTTCATTTGATACTTATATCGTAAATCTAATCTTTTATATGTCGTAATATTAAAAAACATCATGCCTTCCTACCCCCCCCCTCCGTTCCTCTACATCCGGGCGCCTTTTTTTAAAATCATATAGAATATTTCACTCTGCAAACTGAGACGATTCTAATGATATATCATACGTCATAACTTGTCAAGCCATTTGGGATGTAACGCGTGCCAAAGAAATGGACATACAAACAAACATACATATATACAAACATACAATCATACGCTCGAAAAACATTACCCTCCTTCTGACACAGTCGAGTAAAACTTCTGAAGTGGAACCAGAAAGGGTTTTACCGCCTTCCCTTTATTTGTTTTTATAGCCGCAATGTTAGCGTGGTTGTAATAGTAGAATGATAGAGATAAATAATTCTTATGTATCTTTAATAATAATCTCAATACAAATTATATGAAATTAATATAAGTTAAGCTTCGAGCCAACTTGGTCGCCCAGGTACTATAAACTAAAACTACTTTAACTACATAAGTAAATTGCAAGGATTTGTTATATGTACATTAAACTTAATATTTACTTTGAAGTATCAACTTGTCATATTACTCAAATCTTACTCAAACTTCTAAGTCGAAGTGCTTTGTTAAGTAAACTTTGAACCTCTAAAATATGTGGTAACTTGGGTTCGTGTTAATTTAACTCTTGAAAAATGTGTTTGCTCCTAAACTTTGAAATGCAGCTAGAATTTGTATTTGACTGAATTTTTTGTAGAGAAATTTTCGTAACGTTGATTTTTCACAGATAGTAATCAATTTTGAGCAGGTGGTAGAAACAGTGTAGTTCGACAGGAGAGGTCCACCACTGACCTCCCCAGAACCCGGACCATCACCACGGACCACTGCCTCGCCTATTTCTTGCGTGAAGTAGTGTTTGCGTTTCGATGGAAACGTGTGGTTGCTGGGTCTCTTCCATATGAGGCAAGCGTCTTAGTCTTCGGGAGTAGCAACGCATCAGTGATTGACTTCAGAAGATCCTTGTTATATATGAAGTTGCTTGCAGGTGTCCATAGGCGGCTGTAATATCTTATCATCAGGTAGACTATTGCTGCAGTAACCACTTGCCATCAGATGAATTGCATGCTAGTATGCTACTTCGTTTACAAAAAGAGAAAAATTGCTTGATAGACTTGCACGGTATTTTACATAAGAATCATACAATACGAAGAGACGTGGTTACTGCTGCCAATGGACATGTCGGAATAAACCTACTACTGCTACTCTGCTGCTTATCCTAAATATCGGGAAAGGATGTGAGCAGAAAGCCTTTACCTACCTTTAAATTATATCTTCAGATTTGATATTTGTTTTTACAATATTGAAGTAAGCATGCTATCCACCGATACGTCACAGATACGTCGCTTCTAAGATTAAGATGGTCGCACTTCGAAACGTTATGTTTCACGATAGAATAGTTGTGGCAGTATCTCCCCGAGCCATATTCTTTCTACCACCAAACCATTCCACACAACGACCACGATTTAGGCTTAAATCCCTTACCAAATGGCCAACAGGAACTTTCACATATAGCTAATCACAGCGATCACATACAAACAATAGTTTGAATACGCGAGCCCAGAACGTGGTTTTAGTTGAACTCGAAATAAGTGCTCAGTATGGCCTACGGGCCCAGGGACGCCCATTGCACGCTCAAACCAGCTTTAAAAGCTTTATACTAAAAGCTGTTTTTGCTCAAAGCTTCGTTACTCACAATCAAGAAACATTAGGCTTTAAGTTCACAGAATACGGGTGGAGTTTCTTTAACGTGTGATATAGTTAAGTTCTTTCGGTATTGCAGCAAGAAACCGGTACGACCGGTGTCTGACCGGTAAAGCAGTTGCTCTGCATAGCGAAAAAAACAGTTTGAACTTATTATGGGAATAAGTTTCCGACTTGATTTTCAAATAAGTTCCTTTGTGAATTAAACTGTAACAGCGCTGCATTTCGGGAATTATGTTATATTCTGAAAACAGTAACTGTTCGATAGCGTTAGTACAAAGTTAATGTTGGTTGAAATGGTTTTTAATGGTAAATATTTATATAAAAATTACATCCTGAAAGTTTTTAAGGTAGGCAGTGATAGCTCTTTGTCCTCCACTGTTATTGACAGGGTTCCGGGTTTAAATCTCCGATAACTTAAATAAACTTTTAATTTCACTTGCGTGTATTGAGAAATAGGAAAATTGTTTATCATACGATTTAATATGATTTAATTTAAGAAAACCTACACATCTCAACTCCATAACAATTATCTCAAAGTTACCTGAAGTCTTCCAATCTGCATTAGAGTTTATATATAATGACCTATATCTTTTTCATTACGAGATCAGTATCCAGCAGTGGGACAATCATATTTTGATGAAGAATTAAACACACGGGTCTGGCTTATCTAATCTTTTTATTTATAAAGTTTAAAGTAGTTTGCTACTTTAAACTTATAAGAATAAAGAGCATGCAGTCCATGGCGGTAAGTGGCCAGCGCCACCCATGAACATTTGTAATCAACCCCAGATAAGGTCAGAGTCTTTTGTCTTTTGCACTATCCTCTGGGGATTGAGTTTCAACAACTGGGATAAGTATGTATCCCTTCCAGGGAGGGGGCGACGCCGCTACGCTGGCCACCTTCCCCCGCCTTAGATGGTGGTGTCATAGGTCGCAGCCCTGATCATTATTATTGTCCCTAAATGCCTTTTTAATATACACTCACGGGATAATGCAAAGCCTCGCAGCCGATGGTCTCCTCAGGGTGGTAGAACCACTCCACGCGCACCGCCATGGCCCCGCGCGCCTCCCACAGCGCCACGATGCGGCCGATGTACGGCCGGTCAGGCCGCCCAGTGGACAGGAATACCGCGCACTCGCCCACCTGGATAACATGATATCCTAGTACACACATGTTTGTGACTAAAATGGGGGTCTAAAACTAAAATGGTTCGCAATTTCAACTCTAAAAACTCAATATGACTTATTAAAAACAGTAGTTCAATATTCAAAGTAACAATATGCCCCTGTCAAACCATACTGCCACAAAATAAGGCTTCCCTTTCCATAAAATGGAAATACCTGAACATTCAGTTCAATTCAGCTGAGGGCGAACTTCAGTCAGTAAAGTAGACAGAGATAACAGCACTAGAAAACTACAGGTCTGAATTGTGTAACAAAAGATATAAACAGAGATTTAGTAATTTAAAGACCTTTGCAACATTTAAGCTCTAGCAAGCAAACCACCGAATACGCTGCGCATACACAGAGAGGCAAAGGCACAGACGCATAATCCATCGATTCGCGCTAAATAACTTGCCTTTTCCGGAGATCTAACGAGGAACGTAATGAGCACCGAAAATACATCTGTGCTATCTACATTTTTCATGATCTGTGATCAAATAAAGTCATTTTGGGGTTGAAGCAACGTAGGCATATTTTTGCTTTCTTTACGCGACACATCAACCAGGCTTCCATAACTCACGTGTAATGTCTCCTCGCCGCGTTGTATAGCACGGTAGAACAGCTTGCGGTGTCTCGGACGCGCTGTACGGCGGTAGGCGGGGCCAAGCCAGCGCCACAGCGCGCCGCCCGGCAAGAATGCTGCCATCTTGCTCACTCCCCCCACCCCGCCCTCCGAGGACGTTGAAGTTGATGATACGGTGCGCCGCTTGATTTTCTGGAAGCCCAGTATAAATTAGTGTAAAATTATATTTCTCGGGATGAACTGGTTTCTGCCGTTGCCAGTTTGCAATTCGGTGGAAGTGCAGGTGGATCTAAACCCTCTAGAGTGGCAACCCATTTTCCTTTCTTTTTCGTAAGATAATCACTGTCACCCATGGCCACGTTTGTAAGCAACTTCATAAGCAACCCATGTGTTACTTATGAAGAATGAATAAGTTGCTTATAAATTCTACGTGAAGTCAATGCATTTCTACTCCCAAAGTCATAGTTGTCATAAAAGCAACACGGTGAGCCAGCAACCAAACCCCTCAATCGAAACGCAAGAACTGTTTCACGGTACAAAATAACCTTTTTGTACGTGTTCTCTCATCAAGTGGACTTGATACACAGTTCTAATTTAAATCATTCTATATTAAATGCTATAAAAACCACAAACTAATCCATAGCTACGCTAGGTTGTTCCATCTAAAAACTTTATAAAACTAAATATGTAACTATACCTGTCTCAAATAAAAAAGAAAATATTAATTAACTTATTAGAAAGTTTACCTTTTTAGGTATTTCACTGGTAGAAGTGGACGGCGTTTCTTCGTCCAAGACAATCCCGCTGTCTTTTAAATTATCCCTTGAATCCTCGTCCTTCTTCAAGGCGATTTTGCCCAAGTTACTAAAATCGAGAACGGCAGTCTTCACAAGACTCTTCTTCGATAGCACCGCTTTCTTGATAACCGTTTTCATTTTATCATCCGGAGATTTCTCCACCGCGATAAGTGTGGATAGTCTGTCGTTAGAATCACCAGAATCTTCGTTAGATTTGTTTGAATCTATATAATCTGATAGAGATTTATGTCTGTGCTGATCGTCGCCTGATGAACTAGAGTGTTCCTTGCAACTAGAGTGATGTCGCTTCTTGTGTTTTCTATGGTGTTTCTTATGGTGTCGCCGGTGCTTGCAGTGTTCCTCGCAACACTTGTGTTTTTTCTTCTTCTTTTTGACATATTCAGCGTTAGGATCGTCTTCGCTCGAATGTAAACGTTTGATCTTCTCCTTTCTGTGTTTCTTGAGTTTTTTCCTGTCTCTGTGTCGATCCTCGTCTTTCTGTTGGGGCTGAGGCTGGACTAGAGGAGTCTGCACCACTGTCTCCGGTTTGGTCTCCGTACTGGTTGACGGAACTACTTTCTTCTCTTCTGCGCTTACACTTGTATTTCTTCTTCGTTTGCCGAGCGTAAATAGAGTATTTTCGTATTCTGAAATTAATAAATAACATAAAATTTAAAAACGAGAGTTCTGTAATCCCAATTAAATAAACATTTTACATTTATTATCAATATACTATCTTAAAATATTGCTTTGTAATTAGTATAATTACGACCTTTCCATTTTGTACCTTATAATCTATACATCTTATTACATACCAACGACAGGATAATTAGGTTCCAAGAATCGGATATCTTCAATCGCTATCCTGCCAGAGTCGCCGTCATCGAACTCGACGGCGACGAACTTGTAATCGTGGGGATCAGGAGACGATACGGCCACAGTGCCCGGATACAGGCAACGGTACTGTTGCGACCAGTACGCGCAAACTCTGGTGCCTGATGGCAGTTCTGATACTGATGTCGGACTCACTTCGAGGATCTGAAAGGTACAAGACAGAAGAGTTGAAGAGTGTTCTAGATTAGCAATAAAATAAGATTGAATTATAAAATCGGCGGCGTACTGTATTCAGAAATCATAAATATTCAAGAGACCTAAGTATTGTTGTAAACTATAATATAATGAACCGTTTAAATGGTTCTAAAATACTACCTGATGGTTCAGGTAGAAGAAGAACCCATGTTCTATATTAAGTTAGGTACAAATATCAATTCGCGGCAATGACAACTTACCATCAAATCGACAGCTTGCGCATTTGATACCTCAATCTACTGAACATTTATATAAAAATGATATTTATAACGTAAATTGATGTTTGCCGTTGTCACGTCAGCATTATAATATATTGTCACGTCAGCAAGATAGTTGCCAACCCAACAACTATATAGTAGCTAGGACACCAGAACACCTTTAAAATCATCGGGTCCACGATATATCGTGATATATATGTCTTGGACCCGATGGATATATAATATATTTATTTATTAACTTCTTAGCTCTATTTTGTAAACCTACACAGTATCGAGATTTCGATCTGGCAATAGTTCATTGGCAGAAAAGAAAGAACAACTTACAGCATCCTTCAACGTCTCTTCCCTGGACAAGATGTGTGGCTTGTTTCCCCTTTCCCCATCCAAAGTTATAGCATAAACATCAGGGGCTTGCACGGCGCTTAGTTTACCAGCATAGAACAAACCGCCTCTCGCAGTAAGCACCCTTGGCGACATGTCTAACTTATCCTCTGTCAAAGTACATCGAGATACTGTTGGGGGAGTGACCTCTGAAGGTGTCTCTTTCACTTCCCCTTCTGTTATATCCTTACATTTGACACTCTTCCTTCTTTTTTTAGCTCGACGTCTTTCTTTGTCGCTTTCACTAGAAGCACTGGCTCGACGAATAGCCAATTCAAGTTCTGGAAGGTCGTCTCTCGAATGCTTCCGCGCTAAACGATCTACTTTTTCCCGGTTCTTCTGTCGAACCTCATTCAAACTTTCCATTGACGAGCTCGCAGATCTGTTAAGGCCCCAATCGTGTTCCTCTTCCTCCGAGAACACTTTTACTATCGGCTCTGCTTTCAATTTAGGCCGCACCTTGCTGGTCCTGTTTGCATCTTCCCTAGAGGGCTCGCCTCTCGTGCATAATATGCCACCCTTGAGTTTCCCTTTAGCCAGTAGGTAGCCTACGAGACTGCTCTTCGATTTTGGCTTCTTGGCAACAATAGTTTCAGTAGAATCTGGACTTGACACCTTTCTAGGTCTTCCCACTTTACGCTTTTTAGAAGAACCTCTGTCGGAATCTGGCGAGAGAGCTGGAGTACACGGTGTGGGTGGATTCGATAGAGCTGGCAGCGGCGGCGTTAACGCATTCAATTGTGCTCTCTTTTCGTCACATTGTCGCTGCAATTCTTGCAATCGCTCCCTCATGTCTTTCTCGATCGCATTAACGAGATCGTGGGCTGACGGCACTGAGGACGAGTGTGGGCACTTAACTATACCGCAGTTACACGCCGTCACACGCCGCAAACTTGCTTCCAAGTCGCCACCCGTGCCTCCCTCCCTCACTTCGCCGTCCCGTTCACGTTTATGGCGACGCATTTTTTCCAATTTATGACGTAATCGTTCTTCTCTGTCACGACTCCTTTTTCGTCTCCTCTCATTCGAGGTGTCTTCTCTATGTCTATGTCTTTCTTTTTTAGGAACTTCTACAGGCCTGTCCCGTTCCGTAGGACTGAGTAAAGGCTCCGTCTTTATGAACGGTCCAGAAGGCATATGATTCACTGGACCGCTCTCTACTTCTTCCATAAATCTTTGTTCTGCTAAAGCACACAGTAACCCCAGCCCATCCAGCGAAGGCTTTGTCCGATCAGCCGATTCGGAAGCTGGAAATTCAAATCTCCTGTGAGCCTCGGTATCAGTCCGAAGAGGAGATTTTGGAGAGGTTTTTATAGAAATGCTTAACTTGGTCGACGTTCTCGTATCTACTGTTAACGGAATGGGTTCTAGCGCGGGCATGCTAGTCCCAGGAGTGGTTCTCTCAAACTGTTCAATGCTATTTGATAGTAATTCTAATCCACTGACGTCTACGGGAGGTCTTGGCAAAGGATGCAAGGGTGGTTGCACTGGTGAGGTCCTTGCCGTATCGATAACCAAATCGTGAGAACCACCGCTGCTGGAATTATCCATATTCTCATCCCTTTCTATAGCATTGATTGCTTTTTCAACCGCACCTGCCATTGTTGAGCCCGCCATTCCTTCAGAAGAAGACTCCTCTGCACTGTCTATTGGCGGTGGGTGGAGCGGCGCATTATGCTGCAACGCGGCAGATTCCTCGGGAAAATGTGCTACACCCACACATGCGACTTCTCTCTCGTCTTCATCTGCATGATTTGGGGACTCGTCTTCGTCTTCGATATGATCCGTCTGGTTTGATGCATCTCTGTGTGCGGGCGCTTCTGGCGCTTCGGGTGGAGGAGTCGGGGGAGCGGCGGGCGAGGTCGCTTGACTCCTGCAGGCCTGTTCAGAGTAATCAGGTTGGTAGTAAAGGTGGGTAGTCATCATCGGCTGCTGTACCGGTTCGGGCGCGAACGTCGGCTGCGGTTTCTCTTGTGGGGGCTCCGGTTCGATTTTTATCAGCGCATGTGGAGTTATCATCGGTTGGATGATCGGTTTTCGTTTGTCGACCGTGTGAGCCGGATGTGATTGTGGTGCCGGAGCTGGTGCTAGCGTGACCAGCCTGGTGGAGTGTGTGTGCGTATGTTGGAGGGTGGCGGTGGAGGCGAGAAGATCGCCGGGTAGAAGTTGCAGGTGAGATGGGTGTGGCGCGGGGGGTAGCAGCAACGGGGCGGAGGAGTAAGGCACTCCACCCCAGACGACAGTGTGTGGTAAGTCTGGTGGCGCCGGAAGCAAGATAAGCGCTCCCGAGGTTGGATCGCGGACCAGCTGGAAGCCGCCGACAGAAGACACGCCGCCTCCGACCGAGCTAACGCCGACGCCGCCCACGCCGCCCACCATCATGCTCTCCATGGATACTTGGGCTGGAAAAAGAACATGCAAATCAATATCTCGAAAATATTTTACGGATGATAATATGTAAATAACTTATTTTATTGACATGGATTATTGATTAGATTAAATGAACATTCCATCGTTTACTATAATTTTGATATTTTCATCATATAACATATATTGTATGATGTAGCTAATTCAATATGACTTTTTAAGCAGTTGCAATTAATATTTAACACATACAATGCCCTGTCAGCCACATATGGCTGACAATTTTCCAAATGAATAGGGCCTTGTCAGCCATATGTGGCTAACAGTGAATGCTTGTTTTCAAAGTAAGATTAGGTGCTGTCAGACACGTTCTTAACGTTAAATTGAATTTAACATGGCTGGCAAGACCTGGTAAAACGTCACTATATGGATGACATCGGTACTTTTTCCAACATTTTGCGAAATATTTGGTCCTCAAGTGGGAGTGTCCAAAACAAACAAAAGAATAGAAAAATAAACAGTATTTTGAAAATGAAATAGGTTAGTTAGTGTTTTAATTGCTTTTATCAATTTATTTATGGTATTACTAACATGAAATCAAATCAAGAAATTTGTATGGTTACAACGCCAACCGGTCTATTGTCAATTTCGTGTATTTGTAAAGATTTCAGTCTAAGGCTTTTTCTACATATTACAATTATCTACTCATAAATAAAGGAGATAAAGGAAATATATTATATATGAGATTTTCACATATGTACTGACTTAGCGAGGCGCGACATTTGCACGCTTTGGAAGTCCTGTGGCTGACAAAGTGGCTGACATGGCGCCATTGACAATTATTTTACAGTGACGCCGCGTCAGCCACATATGGCTGATACCATTATTTATTTATTTATTTGACTAATTACAACATATAAATAACTTGATAACATTAAAATTAAATATTACTCACATTATATGTTAATATTTACAAATCAAAAAAAAAAGTGAATTAGTCATTTGTTAGTACGGCATTGTGTGTTAAATAATAAAAAGAGCAAAAAAGCACTACCTATCCTTTAATTATTGACAAACTAACATACAGTCTTTGAAATGAACATATCCTACACTACCAGGCCGCCATAAATTCCGGGTAATGATGCACATTACGAGAGCTAAGCCCAGTCATACAACCGGCGGCGAAGTGTACACATTCGTGCACGTTGCTCCGATTAACATAATAGTGGATGTATGCGTGTTGGGTACATAACTTAGTTGCTCGCCGTGCTATTTGTATGCGGCGTGGAGCGCCCGCTTCCGGCCGAGCGGCGAGCAGGCATGCTAAGCAAACAGTGGGAATAAAAACGATTCCTACTCATTTCCTATTAATTTATGAGATCCTAACGACTGTTCGTGACTTGTCTTTTGTTAATTTGTGGTGTTTTAGGGGCCAAGCATAAACTAACTACTAAGTAATAAAAGTTTAATTTAAAGGTACACGCACTACGCGCTTCATACCATGTTTTTGTCAGACTTGATAATAGCTAGGTAAATGCCACGGTCACACACATACCTACTTATGCAATTATGGCATAGGCACATTGTTAAACTTATAAATGGTTGCAAACACGTAACATAACAAACTTGCCGGCGATGCATTGGCGACTCCCCTGGTGTTGCAAATGTCCATAGGCGACGGTG
>DWND01000243.1:0-11432 GCA_018250195.1 Cecropterus albociliatus | reverse complement strand
AGTGAGATTTGTTTTGACCCCCACCACTCACAGGTAGTGTAAGAGAATATTGTAACTGACAATTTGTAAGTGCCGTAGGCCTATGCAAAATAAAGACATTTCATTTCATTTCATTTCAGTAATCGCACAGAGATTCAACGTTATTAGAGAAAAATGATTTACTTCAATTCATCAAGTTTTCTTGCAGTTTAACTTATAACTTGCAACAAAATTACGTGATATTTGATATGATTAGACCCTACCCGCACTCTCCCCTAAATGTCTCACATAATTCCATAATTAGTTTTACCTAGTTAAACGCATTTTAACCTGCAAATAATACGTGAATACAAATGCCTCCAATCCGATTTCTTTTCAAACGTCGGCCTATTGTCCGCTTGGCCTCAGGTCTCTATAAATCCTCGGATTTCGGGGCAGACCTGCGTTAACTGCAGCGAGGCAATAACCTGTCTACTCGTGGCCTGATTTACGTCACTCGGTGACGTCACAGACCCATAAGACATTTCTCTGGACATTCTGTGAAATATCGACGTTTTGTGGAATTGGCGTATGTAATTGAGGCGCCGACGTCCTTTCATTGGCCTATGTATATGAGTACTTATGTAAATTGATAAAATTTAAAAAACTGCCATTGTCCAAAATGCACGGAATGCAGAAGATTGTAGCAAATAGAGGCGTCAAGAGCTGCACCATCGTGAAACCACGACCATGGTAGTCGTCTGCCAAGAGTGAACGACTGAAGAGAGATTGTTAGAATTACATGAATACAAATTAAACTGTAAGAGTATAAAATTAAATTCGCTCCTTCGTTATTTGATAAGTAAATTTGTTAACTTTCTCACAGGTGGTAACACAAAAGGTGGTAGAACCAAAGTAGTTCGACCCGGGAAGTACCACCGCCACATATATTTCTTTCGTGAAGCAATTCTTGCGTTTCGGTGGAAAGGTATGGTTGCCAACTCACTTATAAATGAGGCAACCATCTTAGTCCTTGGTAGTAGCCATGCATCTGTGAACGACTTTAGATAGGACCTCTGTTCTACATGAAGTTGCTTACTTGAAGGTGGACTGCATGCTCGTTTGCTACTTCGTTTTATAAAAAAAAAGTCTACATTTCCAAGTCAAAAGTCGCTACACATGTTTCTAGAATGAAGCAGTTCTTACGAAAAGTGAAAGAGAAGTGAAAAGTTCTTGTGAAAGAGAGTTGTTTCCGGTACAGTTTCATATGAGGCAAGTAACAAGTAACTTATCCTCGAGACTAGCACGCATCTACGAGTATGATTGACTTCAAATTCAATTACAAATTCAATTAAAACTTCAAAGTCAATTACAAATGTCTATGGAATGTAAGAACCACCTACTATCAAGTTGACTACATATGCTTGTAATACAAAAAGATTTTCAAAATAGAAAAGTTATAATGGGTAAGAATCACAATTTCACTCACAGATAATATGTAGGCATTTCTAATATTACTTTTCAAAGGTCACTAATATTAAAACATATTTTCTATTCAAAAATGTCTTTGGCTCTTAAGGCTTTTACTGACTACAATTCAGTGCATTAAAAATATTACAATCTTTAACACGGTCTAAAATATACTCTGGGACTTTCAACATTCTCATTTTTACCTTAAAAATATATTTTTCACACTTTAAAACGAAACATCTTTCTAAAAAACTCGACCTACGGAAATATCCATTCGCAAAAAGACTAATCAAAATCCCAAACTCCGCACCATAAATTTTTCATTTTCCTCAACATGACAGGAAAAATCAAAATTTATACGTCGATATTTTCCAACGCTGCCTTCAAACTACAAATAAACACTTGGCAATGCAATTAATCAAGGAAAGAGCAGAGCGCCGTAGCAAACATTGGTCCAAGTGCTAGTATAATGAAAATAAAAATCAAATCTGAAAGATAGGAACTTTTGTTAACGCGTTCTATCCAACGCCATAAAGGACGCTAGCAGAAATAATCGAATGCCTCAAATTATGGTAGTAAAATTATTTGTGGTTCGCCTCCAGAAACACCAACGCCTCATCTTTTTGCCTAATGAGAGCAGTGTTATGTGCTGATGTGTTCTGCTCTGAAGGGTGTAAGGGAGACAAACTTTTTCTTTAAATAAAAGTACAACTCCATAGACTGATCATCTGTGCTTTTTGTTCATGTTAGTTTCATTTTTGTCACATCTTTTTTTTAGCCAAAAGTATTTAGCTCCACTATGAGCCTTCGCTGTCGCCATCGCCCTCGCCTGATAACGTTATGAGACGTGGTTCAGTTGAGTGCGGAGGTGGCTGTACAGAAAACCTTATCTTAACTTAATGTTATTCCTTTATGTTGTATGTGAGTTGCGTTTGGGAATAAAGTTTTCTGTTTCTATTTCTAACTTACTCCACAGGACCGCTGTATTTGACAAACGCCTCTGTGGCTGGCTAACCTCTGATAAGACTTTAATCTTACCGGGGGTTATTGATGTTGCATGCTTGTTTGCGAGTGCCCTTTATATAAAAAACGTCGTTGAACAAATTTTTGCATTTTTTTATCTTTATTTCTTCGGGGCTTGGGTACTAAATGTACATGTCAACCCCATTGTACCTTATAAAATCTAGTTGGCTTTACAAACATATGTACTTAAACATATTCTTAATTTCTTTCTTTAAGAGATGCATTGATAAATGTATAAATACACTTTGCCTGTTCGGAATGTGGGTCCGATAAGATGGTCTGAAAGGCGCCAACATCAAATTGGTTTACTTTGAGTTTTTTCATCAATGCATCTCTCTCCTTTCGATTTCGTACACATTCCAGCAAGAGATGTTGAACATCTTCAGGTCTATCACATGTATGGCAATTTGGTGACAACACTTTTTTCATAAGGTATCCAAAAACATTCAATGGAACATGTCCAGACCGAAGCCTTACTGCTACTGTGATCAGTTGCCTACCAATCCCCACATTGGTAAACCATGGTATACGAGGAGGCTCACTCTGCATTGTTTTATACCATATACCTTTTTCTTTAGACTTCAGATCGAAATACTCCTTCCAATTTTCCCAATATTTAATTTTGAATTTTGACAATACTTCGGTGTAATTTGGCTTAACACTAAATTCTATCCCATTATGGGCAGCACTACATGCTAATGAGTCAGCCTCCTCATTGCCCAATAAACCTATGTGTGACGGAATCCATTGCAATCTCAGATTTATCGTCATAGATGTTTGTATTTGGTATAGTTGATCAAGTATAGAGTAAGCAATAGAAACACCTCTCTGACCAGAGCCGCATCGAGCTAAATGATACAGCGCGCTTTTACTATCTGTTAGAATAACAACATTATTTAAGTTATGATTTATCGCATAAGATATAGCTTTTGAGATGGCAATCAATTCTATTGACATAATCGACACATTGGTACATATTTTATACAGTGATTTGAAATTATTCTTAGGAACAAAATAGGAAGCACCCATACCATTTACACTTTTAGATCCATCTGTATATATTTTAATGAAATTTTTATATTTATTGGTTATTTCCTCAAGAACGTCTTTATTTAATGCAACAGGATTATATGTCTTCTTTGAATTCTTAACACAATTTAATTCATTACATATTATTTCGTTAATTTTAATATTTGTTATCCAAGTACTAAGGGAAAACATTTCAAGTGGCTTAGAAGAAAATATTTCAGACTCTCTTGTATCATTGCATATATTCGCTAACAATGGTTTTTTTTTATTGTTCCAATAGCTTTTACTGTTGAGGTTCTCCAATAGCTTGATAGTATTATTGTGTTGAAATGAACGTGCTTTGGTACAATATTTGTAACCTAAATACATTCTTCTTAAATATAGTGGAGGAATGGCCAATTCACACTCCATTACATGGATAGGTGTACTTTTTATAAACCCGCCCAATATCCTCAAAACCTGGTTTTGAACTTTGTCCAGCTTTGATAAATGTGTTTTTGCGCTACTGTCATACAAAAAAGAACCATAATCAATTCTACTTCTTATTAATGCAAAATATAATCTACGTAGATGCACAGGATGAATACCCCAAGAAGAACTACCTAAAACCTGAAACAAATTTAAATATTTTTGAGATTTTTGCCAAACTTCATTAATATGTTTTCCCCAGCGTAAAGGTGCATCAAGTCTTATGCCTAGGTACTTAATATCTTGTACGGTTTCTAAGACATTTCCTTTAATTGTAAGCTTAGCTTCAAGTTTTTTACGTCCTCTTGTAAATATACAGACTTTAGTTTTATCTACTGATATATTCAAACCTATTTCATCCAATAAAATTGTTACTAAATTAAGTGATTCTTGAATTTTCCTCACATTATCTTGCATATTTGTACCTGTTATATAAAAAACAAAATCATCTGCGTATTGTGCCGAGAAAATATTTTGAATTTGATTGCATATTTTGTAAGTGACTATATTAAACAACAAAGGCGACAACGGGTCACCTTGTGCCAAGCCCATATTAGTCCATCTACATACATCGCTTTCATTATCATATTCATCGCAAATTTTTAAATGTCTTTCACTCAAGAATCCCCACAAGTAATTGCATATGTTTTTACCTACGTCAAGCTCATTAAGCATAACTATGACTCTATCAATCAATATATTATTATAAGCGTTTTCAATGTCCAGAAAACATGCTACTGTTGGCTTTTTATCACTATAACCAACTTGAATCTGTGATATTATTCTAACTAAACAATCCAAACTTGACTGACATCGTCTGAAACCGCATGTAGCGTGTGAAATTACTTCATTTTTTTCTATAAACCATTCCAACCGTTTGACCAAGAGAGAATGAAATATTTTACAAATACATGACATAAGTGATATAGGCCTAACTTTAGGTAAAGAATTGGGAACATTATTATATTTTGGTATAGGAATTATTTTAATTTCACGCCATTGAATAGGTATTGCGCCCGTTTTATATATAAGGTTGAATAATTCAAGGAGAAAAACTTTGCCTTTAAGAGGAAGATTATAAATCATTGAGTATGTAATCCTGTCATTACCTGGTGCAGTATCTTTCTTTTTTAAACATGAATTAAGTTCATGTAGGGAAAAATCTGTTTCCAAAATTTGATTATTCGTCGTGATATTAGGTGGACGAGCTGATACTGAATCAGGTGACAAATCATTTAACAATTTAAACTTGTCACTTTGAGATATATGGAACTTTTTTTTCCTGTGACCTTTGCACCAGCGCATTTGTTGCCAAAGTTGGGTTGTGGACGTACTTTCATTTAGAGATGAACAAAATGTTAGCCAAGCTTTAGTCTTAGCTTCTTTAATATGTGTTTGAGATTTAGTTATTTCTGTCTCTAATTTTGACAAATTTATAGGTGTAGGGTTACGTCTAAATTCTTTAAGTGCTAATCTCCGTCTAGCTACGACTTTAGAAAGAAATGGTGTCCAATATTTTTTTGGCTTAAATTTTCTGTCTGGTGATGCGCATATTTTTATCATAGGAATGTTATTATTGGCTGAATGTATTATATGGTGCTTTAAAAAGTCATACTTTGCCTGAACATCTTCAATTGAACTTTGATGTGAAAAAACTAAATCAAGGTCATCATGATATTTTGTCCAATCAGCTAACTTGAAGTTTAATTTCTCTTTAATAACTATAGAATCGCGGTAATAATAAAGTAATTTGATTATTAAATGGTCGCTTCCTAAACATTCATTAGTTACACACCAATTAAAATTTATTGCAATATCATTGGAGGCGAATGTTATGTCTGGGGATGATTGCTGCAAATTACTATTGACTAACTTAACCCTTGTCGGCGTTCCGTTATTTAAGGACATATAGTTGTTTTCTAAACATGAGTCCACTAATTGTATGCCACGTGGATCATTTTTATACGACCAGTTTGTATGATGACCGTTAAAATCACCAGCAATCAAAGTTTTACAGGGAAACATAGAAAATAGTTCATCCCAATCTGTGTGAGATGTCCTAACAGAAGGTGGACAATAAACTGATATAATATTTTGTAAATTATTGCAATTGAGAACTTTAACGTAAATACATTCTATTCCAGGATTTCTTAAAGTAATAGAACATTTTTGTACCTTTATAGAATTATGTGTTATTATGGCAACACCCCCATATGAGTCTAGTCTGTCGTTCCTATGAACATTAAAACCGGATATATTAAATTGCCACTCTGGATCTAACCAGGTTTCGTTAATAATTGCAATATGTACATTTTCTTGATTAATTAATGCATCAAACATGGCTAGTTTTGGTCTCAGGCTTTGTGAGTTCCATTGGTATAGAGTTAACCTTGAGTTTTTATTGTTGTCATCCATTAAATAGCATACTTAAAGCATATTCAATCCAATTTGCTCTACCTATCAGGTTTGATATAAACATTGTTATTTGTTTGACCATAAAATTGATTACACGTTTTACCTTTTCGTCGGTGGTATTGTTAGAGAAAACTATTTTCTTAATTTCTAAATAAATATTTTTAAAGTTGAACTTTCCCTTTTTCCTCGATGGTATTTCGTCAATTTCTATCTCTTCTATGTTACTCCGATACTCTTCATCGCTTCCTGACGTATTCCAACTAACTTCTTCACTAATTTGTGCCTGTTTTTTTTTATTCTTTTTCTTTTTTTGTCCTCCGCTTACATTCGTTGGTGTGGTTTTGTTCTGTTCCGAATTTAGCCGCATATTTTCTTTATTAGTTGTTAATGTTGGAAGTGGGGTCTCTGCCATCGAGGTTTCAGAATTAACAACGTCTCTATATGACTTCTTCGCTAACGGAACACGTACCGCCTGCGGGTCTGGCTGTACCAGATTCTCTGTAAGTATAGTATTATTCTGCCTTCTTTCGAAGTAGATAGTTAAGGCTTTTCTGTACACACAATTTTTTTCGGACATTATAATTCTTATTTCTTTTTCTTTCGTATATTGCGGGCATATTTTGTTTAATGCCATATGAACCCCATTGCAATTGACGCACTTAAAGGACGTTGTTTCACAATTTGCGTGATGCCCCGTGCACTTGGGACATATTATTTTTTTAGTAGGACAAAAACGTACGACATGTCCATATTTCCAGCATCCTGAGCATTGAGTAACTGGAAAAATATATGGTTCTACTTCGAACCGACACCCGTACATCATTACGTACGGGGGCAGAGTAGAACTTTTGAATGTTACTCGAATAGTCTCTGAATCTGACCACTGTCCTTTATCTGTGAGACGCTTTAACCTTCTAATGGAAATAACATCATACGCACACTCCATATTCTCTATCATCTCATTTGTATCAGTCTCCAAATCAATATTTCTGATAATACCATATGACAGACTTACTTCATTTGTCAGAAGGCATCGGTAACCTAGGTCTTTGAATTTTGTATTTTTCAATAATTTATCAGCCTCGTTCTTGCTTTTGAATAAAACTAACACCTTATATGGGCTTTTATATTTAATTTTAATGATATTTTGAATTTTCTCTTCTCTTAGTAACTTAGCTAATCCCACTTGTTTCGGTAATATTTCAAACGATGTTATACTCACTTCTGTTTTTCCTTCATTATCCTTATTAGAATCATCATTGTTTGACGTACTTCTTAAAAAACGTTTTGACTTCCTCCGTATAGTTGTAAATTCACCCTCATTTTCGTCCTTCTCTTCGCTTTCTTCTCTTAATCTCTTCTCCGGCAATCTATAGGCTGCTTCATTTGTATTATTCAACTCGATAACAGATCTTTCTTCCTCCAACACCATCTGTTCTTCATCACTATCCCCACTACTAGGTAACTTTGAAAACATATTTTCGTTATCAGCACTCATTATTCCATATTTAAAATTGCGGGTAGTTGTGATAAAGTTATACCGTGATCACAACGCGTGTGTTCGCAACGGCTTCTCGCGCGACACTGTACTTGTAGCTTATATTTAGCAGAAGCTTTGACCCCTATTAAACCCCCTTAGGGGTTGAATTTCTAAAAATCTTTTCTTATCGCTCACTTACACCTTAAAGCCTTCATATATATAGATAAATAAAACCTTATACATTAAATTAAAACCTTTTATATATATATAGATAATGATATTCAAATAAACTTTTACGTAAAACTACTGAAGACCGGATTTTTTCAAAACATTGCAGTTACTGTAAACAGTTTACGTAATAAATCTTATCGTTTCGCCAGCACGCGGCAATAAAATCAGGCAGACAATGAGCTTATTTTTTTAACCAGCTTATTTTGATCTACAAATATGTTTGCACTAAAACTATTTTCATCGCATCCCTGTACAATATATTCTTACTATTCTCTAGGTAATCAATCGGCTCTCATATACTTATAGGCTATAGATTCGTCGTTGTAATCTAACAAAATAGGTTGAGCGCCGACTTTCGGGCTATGCACTATGTAATTTGTATGTAAGAAACCAACATATATTTAAATCATTCTATTGCTTTTGGTGACATTGAAGTCGGTTTCTATTTTTTTTGCAAAAAATTTTTTTTCGTATTTTTTTCCTTTTACCAGGTAGTAGAACCAATGTAGTTCGACCGGGGAGGTACCACCGCCACACCTACTTCTAGCATAAAGCAGTTTTTGCGTTTCGGTGGATGGGTGTTGTTGTCGGCTTATTATATAAATGCCGCGTCTATCGCAGTCTTCGGGAGTGGCAATGCATCTGTGACCGACTTCACGTAGAATCCCTGCTCTATGTGAAGTTACTAATAAATGTCCATGCGCGGCAATGGCTACTTACTAACAGGTGGTCTGCATGCTTCTTTGCTACTTCTAAGCGATAAAAAACCTGTATGATTTTTTGCAATTGCTTCTTTGTATGAATAAAAATTCTTTAATTTTAAGTTAACGGTACAGTGTTATCCAGAAATCCTAGAATTATAAGCTTCATTAAAAAAGGTAAATTAAAAAAGCATTGTTTATTTTTTACTTTTGCCATCTCTAAAAATTACATTTTGAGTTGTGCTATTATTTAATCCAAGCAGCGAAATATTACCAAGGAAATGGAAGCGTAAAATTTGTAACTGTCAAATCAAATTACAGTAATGGAATTTATTGTCGTTGTTTGCTTTATTTGAACAATAAATTTAGGAAGTACAAAGTGGTATTTTAATGTAAAACGCTATCTCGATTCAAATATAAATTACTATTAAAATGGAGTAAAATTATACCCTGTCGCTTCGAAATGAGATGTAAAATTGTTGGTAAATACAGTCATTTAATATTGTTCTACAGTTCTGTAATTCATATTAATTTCTAGGAAATGTCCTCGCCTGTATGCATGAGCGTAAAACTTGTAGAATTAATAATTCCACGCGGCAAATGTAAATATGTTTAGCGTTCAAATAAGATTATTCTTTGCTGCATTATTAATACGAATTTTCTCTCAGTTTGGATTTTTGAAATTAATTTAGATTAGCGTCGTTAAAGACTGCAAGGCTCTTTCTACTATCATCATTATCAGCATCCCCGTCATCGTCATCATCGTTCGTATCATTGTCATTGCCAAAATCATAACAATGATTACAATTAAGGTCGTCGTCAGTGTTGTTGTTTCTCTGTCATCACCTATATTTAATCTATATATCAAATCGGCAGCTTCATGACTATCAATATCAACATCACGGCATTATCACTATCAACATCAACGTTGTTATCATCAGTATCATCATCGTCAGCAATATCGTCAACGTCGTCATTTCCGATGTAGCTGTCATAGACGTCATTTGTTTCAAAATCTTGATCGTAGTGGCCATATTTTTAAAAACACTATAATAGCAACCAAAAATGCAGTGGACCCGATGACATGTGGCATTTTGTACACGTTAGACTTACAAACCTCAAAAGATAAATGGTTGGTCATTCTAGAATTTCACAAAAGGAGGAGGAGGGTTCCTTATCCCTATTTTCTTCCCCCGTAAAAGAAGCTGTAGTGGTGTAGGTGATGTGGGTGTTCTACGATATAGCCTCGAGGTAGTTTAGATACGACGACTTCAGCTCCATCTCAGAACAGAGACGTGTCTTGAAGAAAAGCAAACGCTGAAGGAATCACGGATGAATTCCAAATCCGGTAAATTAGTGCCCAAAAACATAAAGAGCGTACAGAGGGACACCGTGAGATTGTGTCATTTATGAATCCGGCATATCCTGAACCCATGTTTCTTATCCTTACGTAAAAAAGTTTTCTATGGATATACATTACAGGCATCGATTTGTTGCAGTATTGCAATTCAAAACATTTCCCTGAAGTTCTTGTTGGATACCTATTAGAAACTTAGTAGGCCGTTTGAACTGTTATCCCGTAAGAGTACCAAAAAACAAATAAGTCAAAAAAGATTCGGAATAAAGTAATCATCTGAAATCACAATGCGACGCTTTTATGCAATATATTATAAGAACCTAATTTCTGTAAGCTTTCCTTGACTGCCGAGTCCCGCATTAAATTACCCCCGTGTTGATCGTAAATTTCTCGCAAATCTGTGCGTGATGGTTGGCAAACGCATTTACCGCTACTGATAAGCGTCAAATTAAGTTCCATGACAGAGTGCTCAGAAAATTAATTTGGATGTGTCGAACTTGACCTACATTCTCTCCATGGTAAAACGATCTTGAATATTTTTCAGCTGATAACCATAAACATAAACTTCAATCATGTCGAAGAACATATTAAATGAATGTTCAAAATTTTGCATAAGAAAATTTTGCGGGATAAACCGGTAAACGAGTTTTTAGGTTTTTCGTTATTTTCCTCAAAATTGTGAATGAATTATGAGTAAGGAAAGTTATTATTAGACTTGCAAAAACAATCGTTCAACATGAAACTGTAGAGTCAGAACTCACTTAGAGATAAACGCTGAGTGAGAAATAGTGTAAGACGTTATTTTGAGGTAACAACGCATACAAAAGCGCAAGTCAAACGGAAGAGACGACAAGCGCTGACGAGAAACCTGTTTTTAAACATAAACGCAAATGAAAAATCAGTCACTATTTAGATTTCACCTTTGGGTGGAGACGAATCCAATTTCGGCCCTAGGCGGCATGAGCCTACGCTACGCTACTGCTACCTAGCTTACATGGTTAGTAGGGATGTGAATAAATAATCAATTATTTATTTAATCGATTTTTTATAATCGATTTTCAGTAACCGATTTGTTGACCATTAATAAATCGATTTTATATTAATCGATTTTTTATTTCACACCATACTTTCGATTTTTTGATATAGTTTTGAATTACTCAAAAGATGATTTATTTTCTATGTATGTTTGACATTTTAACGGCAGCTCTATAATACAATTACTTGCAATGCCGTCTATGCCCATTATTTGTGGTATTTTGCATAAAAAATGTCAACAACATGAACAAAAAGTATTTAGGGG
>DWND01000242.1:0-11433 GCA_018250195.1 Cecropterus albociliatus | reverse complement strand
GACCTCAAAAGGCTGATGGATGGATGGAATAATAGGCGTATATTATGATTATTTGTTATTGTCGTCAACCCATTATTGTCCCACTGCTGGGCACGGGTCCTCTCTCAGCATTAGAGAGTTTTAGGCCATTTGTTATTACCATACGCTAATGATATAAGATTTATTCATTTAAACTTCCAAAAAACTTTAAATCTACATAAATTCAAAACCGTTCTACCCATGTTGATACTGCGCCGGGAAGTATGTAAAAAATCCATATTTATCAACCACAAAGACCATTATTGTCACTTGTTAGAACAAAATTGGTCTCACGCGAGATAAGAGCGGCGTCTTTGGCGGCGCGGATCAAAGGGCGCGCACGCGTCGCGCCGCCACGTTCGGAGAAAAAGAGGTCTGGGGTTCGAGTCCTGCGCTAATCAAGCACCGATATTTCTAGTTTTTAAAGTTCTCGGAATGCGTTGAAAACATTAGTACGCTTTATCTGTATAGTTTTTTTTTAAACTATCATTGCATCTCCAAATAATTATTTTGACCTACATTATAATAATGAATACAGAATAAACGAATTGTTGCATGGATAGTGTATTTGCGTTGCTTATCGGGTGATCCTAATCTGATCTATTAATAAATGATATTTTATTTTATTTAAAAACTAAAGACTTTCAAAAATTACAATTGTATTGGATATATTGTTATAAAATTGAAGTAGATAAAGCTACAATATAGTTGATGGTAACATTGGACAACCCGCGTGACGGAGCAGTCACAATACCGGTCTGACAAGCAGTAGGTCCCGGGTTCGATTCCCGGCCAGACAGATATGTGAATGATGAGTTTAAAATTTCTATTCTGGGTGTTTCTGCATTGATCTTTGTGTGTCCATGGCACCCACGACACAGGAAAAAATCTTACTGTGGGGATATGAGTGTAGGAAGAAAAACATGTCAGTTTTTCAAAGGTGTGTGATATCTACCAATCTAATATTTCAAGGTTGCCTATGGTTCAACCGGAGATGTACCGACGCAACACCTATTTCCAGCATGAAGTAGCTCTTACGTTTAGCTAGCGGGTTTAGTTGCTGGCTCATTTTACATATAAGGTAACCGTCTTAATCCTAGGGAGTAGCAACGCATCTGTGATTGACTTTGGATAGGTTAGGTTAGGTTAGGAACCTTGTTCAATATGATGTTGATTATAGATAAACATGAGCGGCAGTGACGATTTACGATCAAATTGATTCCGTGTTCCTACTACAATATCATAAAGCTTCCAATTTGCACTTGACCAGCATGGTAGACTATACCCTAAACCCTTTTTAAACCCCGGTTTATCCCCTTCTTACTTTTTTTTTCTGTAATCAACTTTATACAGAACATGGGTTCTATCTGAATTCAATTACAAATGCGTGCCACTCCCGAGGACTATGATGGTCGCCTCATATAAAAGTGTGCCGGCAACCACACCCTTCCATCGAAACGCAAGAAATACTTCACGGTAGACATAGGTGTGGCGATGGTGCTTCCCCGGACGAACTACAATTGTTCTACCACCTTAGTATAAATTGAGAGTGCCCAGGCGGTGAAAGAGCTGGCAATGACGCCGACGAGTCACATTACCTACATTTGTTACAACGAACTTCGCTGTTTACTCGACTGCGTCAGAAGGAGGGTAATGTTTTCGAGGGTATGTATGTATGTTTGTTTATATGTATGTCGATTTATTTGGCACGTGCTACAGCCTAAACGGCTTGACGGATTACGACGTATGGCATATCATTAGAATCGTATTAGTTTGCATAGAGACATAGGCTATATCATTTTTTAAAATGGTGGCTGGAAATAGACGAAAAAGGGACGGGAGAGACGATTTTTTTACTATTACGATAATATGGGTATCAAATGAAAATATTGTAATACTTTTAATTGACGTTTTTTGACAAAAGCTCATATAAGCATTGAGTCAAATATATATCATTATTTCCAAAAAAATCGTTTTAAGCACTCGGATTTTTTGTTTTAATGTTTTTAACGATGTAACTAGTTAACATTGTTTCTAGTTAAATCCCAGTTTACACCCTTCTCAATGTAAGTTGAGGCTGCCCAGCAGCGAAAGGGCTGAGAACGCCGACGGATCTTATGTAACCTAAATTTGTTACAAAGAAGCTGGCTGATATTTCAGTAATTAAAATTTAAGCTTCCATTCCAAGTACCAAGCTCCCGGGTTACATAACTCAGCGCTAACGCCCGGCGGCCGAGCGCCATCATTAGGTATCTGGATGATCATTGACCATCGTTATCTCGCCTGCGCATCGACACGAGATCGATCTAGCTCTTGCTCTTATTGTTTGTTAAGACTCGTGTCGTACTAGTAGCGGGAAAGCGGTACGAGTAATTTTTTTTTTGCGTAGAGAATTATGTGTTAGGCGACCATCTTAGTCCTGAAAGCGAGGTGAGAGAAATATTTTCTTGCTTAGAAAATCTATACTAATATTATAAAGCAGTAGAGTTTGTTTAGTTGAACGCGCTAATCTCAGAAACTACTGGTTCCAATTGAAAAAATATTTTTGTGTTGAAAAATACATTTATTGAGGAATGCTATAGGCTATATAACATATATATTTTTTGTTCCTTTTTATGTAGTAGCGGGTGAAACTGTGTGGCACAGCTAGTTATATATAAGGCGATCATCTTAATCCTCGTGAGATGCAAAGCATTTGGGATTGACTTCAGAGTGAACCCCTGTTCTGTATGAAGTAGCTTATAGATATCAATGGTCAGTTCGGTAACCACTTATGGACTAATTTACTCGTACTTCGTAATATTTTCTATATTATAGCGTATAGAACAAATATGGATACAAGGTGTCCAACATTGAAAAAATGAAAAAATCGAATATTTTTTAGTAGAGTCATTCTGTTCCGTTTTTATTACAAGAAAATAATTTGATAAATTTATTTTCTTTTAACATTTCTTATAAATATAATAAAACAAATCATAATAAATCATTTTGTCAATACCTTTAAATATGTTTCAAAATAGTAAACTACAATTTCCCTGAATGTCCGTATAAATCAAAACATATGGTCACCACTGCAAGATTGATCAGTTTCGTTTCGTTTTGTTCTTGTTTAAGCTACAATGCGTACATCTTTGTTAAGTTCGAGGCTGCTTGTTTTTTCTTTATTCGCTATTGTTGCTTCTAGATTGAGAACAAGAAGCTTTCAAATTAAACCGTTTAGAAACGAATTGTTGTAATCGCTACTATTTTGCGATATAATGACTTCAACTCATTGAAGTAATTGGTATACTTTGTCCAACAAGTAATATTGTTATTTTTGTAAGAATGAAGTAGCATACGAGCCAGCAGTCCACCTGATCGTAAGTGGTTACTGCCGCCCATAGAAACCAATACTACGTAGCACACCGACATAATAGTCTAAATACAAATTATATATCATAAGCAAATCATACGCGACATTTCATCTTAGTTTTCGAGGACAGCAGAAAACACCAACAGGTGGCTTATTCTTTTTGCTACATAACAATACAAAATAAAGGCAGAAAAAGATTTAATCCTTAATATTCATAGCCCGAAGTGTCTTTGGTGCTTAAGTAAATCTCGATCAGATCAATGATCTGTGTGTCTAGACATGTGTAAGCAACTTATACAGTGATTTTTCTGAAGTCGATCACAGCGATCTGTATTGCCACTCCCGAGGACTAAGTTAGCCAGCAATCACCCTTCCAGCGAAATGCAAGAGTTGCTGCACGCTAGAAATAGGTGTGGCGGTGATAGGTCTCCGATCAAACTACAATACTATACGTTCTACTACCTGGAAACATATTAAACATATTAAAACAAAAACTCGACTACTTGAAAGAAAACCATTTTGTTTTTATATGAGCTGATAATTTCTCGAGAAATATTGCTAAGAGTCTTTAAGGACTAGGATAGAATAAGTTATTAGGAGAATAATTGCTCTCTAATGGTCCTATTCTATCCTAGTCATTGCCATCATTGTCATCTAGTCATGTTTATTTGTTATCGGTACGACATAGAACATTGTTCTACTCAAAGTAAATTACGGATAATGCCAATTATTTCTCAGATCGAAGTGGCCACATATGCAAGATAGCCAGCATTCACACCTGTCCTACATCTAATAGTCTTAGATCCAGCTGCAAAATCCCTACGTTCACCACGTATTGTATACCACCACCAATCATAAACGTACGTAAAAATGTAAGTTTAATTCAATACGTGGTAAACTTAGGGATTTTGCAGCAAGATCTTAGGCTATTAGGTACTGCTATAAGCTGACGTAAAGAAATAGGCCCCTCCCTATCTCCTTGTCACACCATATAACACTTCAATAATCACCTCGCTCCCCTATCGTGTATATTACGTAATCAATCTCATATGAAACACTCTTTAATCTCTCACCTTAACAAGATGATGCACACCGCCACGATGGTATACGAGAGCAGAGTGCCGATGCACATCATCAGCACCAGGTCATTTAGCTCCACGATCGCCGCCAGGATCGCTACAAATTGACAATATTATGATATTAAAATCTATGTTACTTTTTTCAATGAAGAGTGATATTGAAAATGACTGTTTTTCTATATGCTCCCTCACGCATTACAGAGAACGAGCGAGAAGTAAATATACATGTCATTGGCTTGAATTATACTAATCATTATTGAAACATGTTATCGAAGCAGCAAAGACGACAACAATAAATTTTGTTTAAAGGTAGAAAATAAAAAGCCAGTTTTTCAAATATATCCGTTTAATACCTACATAGTAGTTTTGGCAATACCGATAATAGCAGCGGGCAGTAAGGTGCCGATGACGGGCGTCTTCCTGCTGTTGAGCCTCGCCAGCAAGTGCCACAGGAGCCCGTCAGTCGCCATCGAGTACAGCAGACGGGGCAAGGGGAACATCGCGCCAAATAAACTGAAAATGTGTTAATAATATCTTAATTTATTACATGACAATTGGCCATCGTATTCTAGTAGACCTGAACACAGTGAAGTCTAAAATGTTCATATAATTTTTTCTTTAATCTTAAATATGAGCTTCTAAAACTTATTAAGACCATTCTTGTTAAATTCTCGGACTTTAATAGAAGATTCAAACCGCCCTTAATTATTAATTGCTATGATAAGCACCCACTACAATATCCACAAACAAACTTGAAGAAATTAGTTGAGTGACATAATGTATTAGGTATATTACTTACTTGTCGGCCTTCATATCGGCTTATTAGATTAATCTGTGTAAAGAGTCTCCACTAAGTACAGAGCTTACTTTAAAACTTTGGAAAATTTAGACTTTATAAATAAGAAAAATCTTTAGTGTACACTGTCTATTTGAAGACACGGACGGATTTTAATAAATAATAATATGCAATCGTTATCTTGGCCTCAAGTTTTACAAAAACGTGGGAAGACCATTGTCTCGGCCTGTTGAGCGGACGAAATGCGTGGGTTAATGTCATAATTGTTATTTTATAATTTTAATTTGCTTTAAGCAGATTTTTAGATTAATTTCTTGTAAATATTTTTCATTCTTTGATAGAAGTGTCAGAAGGTTATTATGCTTCATTAAAATATGATGCTTGATATATTGATCTATGTATTACTTGGTATTTATTCAACGGCTCTTATATAAATATATATCATAAATTAGGCAAGAGTCCATTAAAATATATAAGTCAACCTCAATACGCATTTCCAATAATACAACATTGCTAATGTCTTCCACAAGGAGAGATGTGTTGTTAGTCAAAAGACGCTTGAGTCGAACTAGGCGTTATAGGGCTTATATTTACTTAAATAAGTAGACAATTTAAAATTACTTACCTAGCAGATATACCAAAGACAGCCCCGATAGACACGATCCATCGCGCCCATTCCATCCCCACGTGCGAGAACACAGTGGCCACTGCTGCCACGTCGTCCTGACACAAAACAGTATTATTGATAACATTAATGGTATCTTATTGTGCAGTCTTGGACAACCCTAACCTGGTAGCTCTTTAAGAAGTAGTTTTTTTTTTATACAGAAAAACTTTTGTTCTAAGAAACTGGAGATTCAGATTAGAATACCATAGATGCATCATTTCCAGTACGTACGAAGCGTGAATAACAGCTAACAGTAGCTGTTAAAGAAAAACATCGTGAAACTAAATATTTGTAGTAGCTGTAGACTACCTCAAAGTTTCTAAGGTCCGCAGCGACCATTATACACGCTGACTAGATTTCAAGGTCATTTTAAACAATCATTACCTGCAAGTAATAGGGTACCATCATGGTGATGACGATGGACACGCTGGCGTAGGCGAGGAGCACGACGCCCAGCGTGGCGATGATCGCCAGCGGCAGCACTCGCCGCGGGGACCGCACCTGCCATGGGATTAATGTTAACATACTTGATAATAGATGGCGCGCCCTCACCTTACGCTTCAACGAGATTGTTTTGCTTATTACTATTTGTATTTTATACGACGCACATGAGCAATATTTTTTTATTTTTTCCACTAAAAGGGGAAACTTTTGGACATGCGATGGCGAACAAAAGGTAGCTCTTAATTATCTTCCATCTAAAAAAAACACAAATTAGATATCACTATTATAATTATTTTCGGTATTTACTTTTTTTAGATGATAATTAATAGCATAGATCGAGGACTAATCTAATTTAAATTAAATCACCGACAGTAAGAAACGGCCGATTATTAAGAACAAGAAACCGAAAATAAATTGGAAATACAATCAAGACACAAATTATCATAAAACAGCAAAGCAAAAGCATTAATAATATTATGTACGGTAATTGGAATGGGCAACTGACCTCCTCGCCAGTGGAGCTGATGGTGTCGAAGCCGACGAAGCCGTAGAAGCAGATGGCAGCGCCGCGCAGCATGCCCCACACGCCGAACGGGAAGAACCCGCCCGCGCCGCCGCCCGCCGGCACCTCCTCCGCTGGGATACTCCAGTTACTGCTATTCGCTGGACAAATATCATAATAATTGGTGTGTCTGAGTTATTTTTATTTTAAGGAAGTATCAAAGTAGGACCAGTTTTATAAATTCAGGTGGATCGGGTTTGTTAAAATTGAAATGCTTTAATTAAAAATAATAATAATGATCGCAAGGATATTGTTATCTATTAGTAATAAGAACAATAAGAAAAGGAATAATTTAAAAAGTTTCTTTTTTTTTCATCTTATTTCATCTTCTACAAAATATTTTATCTCTATTATAAATGATGTATAAGAATTACATTAGAATAAATATTATAAAAACAGAGACGTAAATAATAAGGTTAATAATGATGATCATAAACTACTATTATATTATAACATAAAGATGTATTCAGTGAAAGCAGTGCGCGTAACACGACACGTATTATCTACAACAATACAATAAAAAAAATGTGGTTAAGATTTGTGCCCTTAACCTTTTATGTGTTCCATCCTTGTCAAGGGGAGTGCTAACCGTCTCTCCTTTCAATAGACACAAATATACGTCAAACCACTTTCCTTATATACGACTGGGGTAAAAATTTTCAACAACGTGTTTCAGTATTCGTTGTATTTTTTATAAAATTTTAAGGAATTCATGTTTAGTTTCATTTAAAAGTACCAAAAACAGCAATTTATTACTGAAGTTCATTTTTTACTTTATTTTTTATTGATTTTCTCGATGTATAGAATAAATTTTACCAAAAGTATGATGTAGCAGACGATCAACGCCATCTAGTGCAAATGTTTGAAACTTTGAGGCTTGTAAGGAACTAAACAGAACATACCTACTACATTAATTAAATGTGGTAAAATCATGCATTTTTTCTATTTTTAACAGTCAAAAATGCGATATATTATACGCAGTAATTGACTACTCCAACCAATAATAATTCTTAACCAACTTTTGTTACGATAAAATTAGGTTTAGGTACTCGATTCAACTTGCTTACAACTAAAGGAATTTTGCCTCAATAATTAGCATGGTGCGTTGATGAGAGTAAAACCACATACTTGCTGCTATCGTCATAAGTATATATAATAACTTTTAGCCATACCTCTGAAAGCTCCGGCGATGATAATGAATAGAATGATGAGCATATTTATTCCCGCGAAAACATTATTCACCATTGCAGACTCGCGGACGCCGATCGCCAGCAACACTGGGTGAAATTAACAATACATTAACTATTTACAACATTTATAGTTTTCTACTATGTTAAAATACTACAATGTTGGGCGCCATCCATTGAAACGAAACGACACATACCAAATGATTGGAACATAAGAGTCACATGTCATTTATTTGTGGGGCAGGTAGGTGGCAGGTAACACATGTTTACACAATATTTTGTATTATATTATCCTTGACTCCGCCCGCTTCGTTCACGTTTATCCATGTACACCAGGCATATAAAGTATCTGTGCGCCAATTTTTTTGGATCTCCGACCAGTAGTTTATACGTTAAAGAGTAACAAACACACGTCCTCACAAACTTTCTCATTTATAATATTAGCTCTTGGGGTAAGTGGCCCAAAATCGCCAAAATCATCCTTATGTAAATAATAAGTGGCTGTAAGCAAGATCAGGTAGACCCGTACCTATGTATGGGTAGGGGTGCTCGCGCCGAGTAATGAGATATAAAGATGTTTTCAACTATATCAATTATTATTTAACGTAATAAAGAACTATATGAAGACCCGCTTGGCGGAGCGGTCATGCAGGTCTGACGCACAGTGGGTTCGATCCCCGGCCAGACCGACATCTGAATGTCGAATTTAGGTGTCCGTTCTGGATCTAGATGTTTGTGTATTCATCTTTTTGAGTGTCCATCACATCAACGGCACAGAGGAAAGTCTTAGTGTATGGCGATGAGGGTAGAAAGCGTTTTTTTTTTATAAATTATAACCATTACCTCCCAAAATAAAAACGATGGCAAACGACAGTAAGTCGAAGTAGGGAGAGAGAACTGTCGCACTGATAGGCATGGTCGCTGTCATCCACTCAGACATGGTCTTGTTCACCATCGAATCCACGTACAAGCTAAGGCCTTTTGCCACACTGGCTGTGCCTGGAAATATCATTTTAACTCTTACAATGGTGATTAAAAACTAAATAAAATGAATCATACGGAATCTAAACAAAATATGGTGTATTTTTTTTTTTAATTATCGTAATCAATGTTAAACTTAGTTGTCATAATATTATTCATGGTCCATTTGAAGCTTGTAATATGTGAGCCACGTAAATGTTATGCGATAAAAGATATTAATCAGGTGTATCATAAATTAGCCCAAAATTAATACTGTAGAACATGTATTTTTTTGATGAGAACAGTTTAGCGAACCCTTCCCTTGCATAGGCTAGACATATTTAAATATTCTTTTATTATCGCTGATTGCAAATTTTGAACTTCACCCATAATATAGCTTTAGGTCCGCCTGTAGGTTAAGGCTGTAGTCCCCCAAATTAACCTAGTTAAATAAGCCTAGGCCTAGTATTACCTAACTGTTATAGGAAAGCTACATCCACCTTATGGGATTTTAAAAATATTTTCTTACCAACTAAACCATTTCATAAATAAATAATTTATAATACGCATACGCATAAAACACAAAAAACTGAAACGCATGGCTACAATGTAAATCCTAGACCCCTTGCATGAGCCTATAAAATTCTATTTATCTATTAGGCTTTAACTGCTTTCAACAATAAACTTATCCTAAGCAGCTAGCATACATAAGCTACAACACGGACACAGATTATTCACAAATTTAATTAAGTAGCTCACCAACAGCTTAGCGATAACGATAATCTCATTAAATTTCGGCGATTCGATATGAGATGCGAAAACAAAGTGATTAATTGTCACATGTGATATACCGATAACAGTAAGCCGTTTGATACTATTAACAAGGATAACACTACAAGTACAATACAGGCAATAATAATTAATTATTGTATACATAGGTCATACAAATGAGATACAAAACACAAACAGTTTGTCTAAGACCTTGACGTGATTGAACGTGAGTAGTGTCCCGGATCTGCTAAGTGTACAAGATATACCATGTTTTTCAGTATCTGCAGATTATATAGCCAACTTCATCCAACTCCATATTTCTATATGATGTTGGTTGAGTAAATTAGGTGCTTGAAGTTGATTACAAATACAATTTATTTCAGTCGTTTTAGCATTAAATGCCTATTCTGGGCAAATCCTTTTTTCTTGGGTCCATTTTCTACATCACAGCGGTATCTATATGAAGAAGTTTTGATTCAATTTACGTCCATGCTGTCCATTGCAGCATCGTCCATGCATTAAGGCTATCCATGTTACGCAGTCATTATTTTCTTTATTGCCTACATTTCAAGTTGCTAGTTAGATGGATCGTGGTCGTGGTGGATCGTTGTCACGGCGAAACTTTTCACCTGAACCACGATCCATCCAACTGAATAATGTTGAGACCCCGTCAAATATTAAAATAGATCAATTCCGCGACAATGTATTGTAGAATGTTATAGGTTAAACTTCATGAATGTATAGACCCAGAAAAACTGTACTATTTAAAATCTTACCAAACAACGCTTCAAGTATCATATTCCAGCCGATGACGAAGGCCACGAACTCGCCCACCGTGACGTAGGTGTAGATATACGCCGATCCAGCCTTCGGGACCCTTGCACCGAACTCCGCGTAGCACAAACCTAGAATGCACAGTCTTATCTAAAAGAGGTTAAAAACATCGAATATTATAAAATTTAAATAATATTAAAGCATATTGTTTGATCATGGGTGCAAGAGTAGGGTGCTGGAAAATGGTAGTTTAGGCCGTAATTCACCACGGTAGCAAATGCAAGTTGTTAGACATTTTGCGCATCTTTGGAACTTTAAGAATTCTCTTCCGTATTCTCGATATGAATTATTTTATCGTAAAAATAAAAAAAATACAATCAAATCTAATATCCACTTGGTAATGTTACTTCAAGAAGTAAATTAAGGTACATTTAATTATTATCTAAATTAGTTTAAGAAGATTTCCTGAAGATTTTCTTCCTCCTAGTATGATTATATTTATAATTATTATTCTTACTTAGTTATGCTCGTCTTGCGATGAACATGCCTAAACGCAACTTACCCGCAAACAAAGACGCCACCGCGGCTATGAGGAAGGAGAGCACTATGGACGGACCGGCGTGGTGCAGCGCCACCGAGCCCACGATCACGTACACGCCCACGCCCAGCGTGCTGCCCACGCCCAGCGCTGTCAGGTCCCATATTGATAAACACCTGGAAGTTTTACCAACATCATTAGTAGTAGTCGTTTCTGTACAGGGTGTGTTAGATAAAAAAGGTATCAAGTGAGTGAGTAATTAAGGTTGGCCTGATTATATTGATC
>DWND01000241.1:0-11441 GCA_018250195.1 Cecropterus albociliatus | reverse complement strand
GTGATTCCCCATCCGTAGGTACCGGTTTCCTTCGGATCCGACAGCGGAAAACCTAGAAAATTGCCATTTTCCGTTTTTCTCATACTAAAATTAAAACATAAAAATCTCACTAAATATCAACTTAATCCATTTTTTGATAAGAATAAAAAGTGTTTATATAGTTCGTTCCCATCGATCTACGAGCGAAAAACCATTAAAATCTAAATTTTTAAAAATAACCGACAAACCGAGGTATAGTGGTGGATCTCGTTCGCCCATACATTTTCCCCGTTCTGAAAACAAAAGTTGCTGTAACTTTGCCGTTCCTCGATCGATTTCTTTTCTGTTTTCTGTGGTCTATTCGTCTCGCTCCCAGCTATCTATAAACACCGTTTCCATCCGATTCGGACAAGTTTTTCCTGGAAAATTCCACTTGTTAATTTTCATACTTCTCCCATAGTAAATCTTCCAAATTTCGCTAAAAACAATAGATTTTCTTCTTGATTCGCACGTTACCGTCGTTCTCTGATCGGTCTCCGTCCATCCCGGCCGCAGAATCTGAAAAAGAAAGAATATATTAGTGACATTTTTCGAAATTTAAATTACGTAACTTACACTTTCCTTCAAATTTGTGAACGCAATTTCTCCGCAGTCCTACCTCGTACACGCTTCTTTCTGGTATCATTGGCTTCCTCTCGTGATTCCCCATCCGTAGGTACCGGTTTCCTTCGGATCCGACAGCGGAAAACCTAGAAAATTGCCATTTTCCGTTTTGAAAGCCCGCCCACCCACCCTTTTTTCGATTGATTAGGTAGACAAAAATCGATTTTTTGCCATATCGATTTTTATTCGATTGTTAAACACCAGAAATTGCAGAAATGGAGTCGCAGGAGACCAATACTCCCACAACAAAGCCGAACCCACCTTCGCAGGCCAACAAAGCACCAACACAGAAGGCGTCAATGGTGCCAGTAAAAACACCACCAAAAAAGAGGACCAGGGTGGAAGAAGCGCGAGCGGCACTAAATAAGGCCAAGCTTTACCTCTCAAACTCCCGTAACCTAAGGACGGACATAAAGGTCGAAGTCACCAGCGCCATAGACAAATTGTACCAACTTGTGAAAGAGTCCGAACAAGAGCTGACAAAAGAGCGCGGAGGGAGTGGAGAGAAGCAGAAGGAAGCCTCCGGCGTGGAACCACAGGTTGTTGAAAGGGTTGTAGAAAGAACTGGAAATGACAGCCACATCATGGAAGCGATCGAGGCCAACACGAGGCTTCTTGCTGAGAATGGGAAGAAGTTAGAGCAGTTGAAAGAGGCATTGGAGGGTCAGAGAGAGTTGCTTGAGAAGACAACCTACGCGAGTGTAGTCGCGGCAGGTCGCGAAGAGCAGGCGCCTAAAATGCAGACAGCGCTGCACTCGGTGGTTGTCTCCTCAACGAGAGAGGAAGAGACAGGTGAAGATGTGCTCGAGCGGGTGCGAAAGACTGTAGACGCCAAGGAGGGGTGGATACAGGTCGAAAGAGTAAGGAAAGGAAAGGACCGCAAAATCATAATGGGGTGCAGAACCCAGGAGGACAGGCAGAAGGTCAGAGAAAGGCTGGAGGCGGCTGGAGAACATCTTGTCGTCGAGGAAGTAAAGAATAAAGACCCGCTTCTGGTCCTGAAAGACGTGCTCACTGTCCACAGTGATGATGAAATTATCAAGGCTTTCAGGAACCAGAATAGGGATATATTTTGCGGCCTCAGTGAAGCGGAAAATAGAGTTTCAATCAAGTATCGGAAGAAGGCACGAAACCCCTGCTGTGGTCACATCGTGTTAAGTGTGTCGCCCACCATCTGGAGACGCTCCATTGACCATGTGAAGGTGAAGATTGACCTGCAGGCGGTTTACGTGATGGATCATTCGCCACTCGTACAATGTACCCGATGCCTGGGGTACGGGCATGGCCGGCGGCACTGCAACGAGCCAGCCGACCTGTGCAGCCACTGCGGTGATCCTCACATGGCGGCCGACTGCCCCAAGCGACTGATCGGAGAAGCCCCCGTCTGCACGAACTGCGTCCGAGCAAAGTGCGAACACAAACAGCACAATGCCTTCAGCAACGAATGTCCCATCCGAAAAAAGAGAGATGCACTGGCCCGGAGTTCGATTGCCTATTGCTAAGGGCACCTCAAATGTATCCCCTCAGTACAAAATTCTCCAAGCCAACCTGCAGAGGAGCAAGCTCGCCACAAACGAGCTATTGTTGGAAGCTGTAAAGCGCAAAGCAGCAATTGCACTGCTCCAGGAGCCGTATGTGGGTGCGGTAAAAAGTATGAGGAGTCACAGGGGTGTTAGAATCTTCCAGAACTCTGATGTAGGGGAGGGTACTGTCAAGGCAGCAATAGCTGTCTTTGATCGTGACTTGGACGTCTTACAGTACCCAGAACTCACCACGAACAACATCGTTGTGGTGGGGATCCGAACCAGAGCCTGGGAGATCACACTTGTCTCCTACTACTTTGAGCCGGATGTGCCTTTGGAACCTTACCTTGCACACTTGAAGACTATCCAACAAAGTAAGGGTCCCGGCAGGTTGATCCTTGGAGGTGATACGAACGCCAAATCCACCTGGTGGGGTAGTAGAGAGGAGGATTGGAGAGGAGAGGAGATGTGCGGCACTTTAGATGAGATGGGTATGCACGTCCTCAACACCGGAAACATCCCGACATTTGACGTCATAAGAGGTGGCAGAAGATACTGCAGTCATGTGGACGTGACGGCCTGTACAATGGACATCTTAAATCTGATAGACAACTGGAGAGTAGTGGAGAGTTTAACGAGTTCGGATCATCAGGGAATCTCATTTAGCTTAAATCTGGAAAAATCCAAAGGTATTAGTATAGAAAGGACGACCAGAATCTATAACACTAAAAAAGCATGTTGGGATCAATTCCATGAGAAATTGACCCAAACTATGCAGCAAAATAACTTAAACTTACAAGAATTACAAAAAATTGATAAGATAGAACACATAGAAAAAACAATAGAAACATACACACAAGCAATTACTGACACCTGTAGACAAACAATACCAAGTCAAACCGAAATTCCCTTGTGGTTTTAATGTGAGAATTGAAATATAACATAAGTTATAAAGGCGCAATTCGGTTATGTGAAGTAGATTTTTCGTGAAAACGTCATGGTAAAAAAACACTGTTCTTTTAAAAGCTTTTTCTTTCTATCGTAGCTCACGTCTTTGCTTGGCCGTTTTAAGTTTGTTCGATTTATTTTGACGGCAGTTTTCTTATGATTTTCGTTTTCCTTAATTACGAGCGTATACATACACATGTATATTTATCGTTTTTTAAACAATTCCGAGCGTGTACTCACTCATGTGAAGCACATTGATTTTGTTTAAAACTTCATATCGATCTTTACTCATATTCCAGCGATTTTTTTTATTCTCACTAAGGTTTCATCTACACCCTAGCTAATCGCGTTTTCACGATACACTAATTTATAAATGAACACAACGCTAATGGGAATATTACTAGCGTTGTATACTAATAGAAAAGAAACGCCTTAAGAGTTCTCCTTCCAAGCCGGGAATGTATTGATACCTCCTCTAATATTGCAAATGCCCATAGGCGACGGTGACCACATTCCATCAGGTAGGATTCATTGTAAAATTTGCATATATGTATGTACAGGTATTGCATTAGAATAAGTACCAACATTAATAAATGAAGGTTATATCGTTCTTAGCCTTCTCTTATTCATCTCCGTTCACAGCTCATTAAATTAGTCTAGATCTAGGTCTAGTGTGAAACTCATTCAAGCGTATTATTCTGTGCCTTCAAAGCAATGAAAATACTAAATAGGTACTTTAATTCTTATGGCAACAAAAACTGCGGTATTCTTACAGTACATAAACACAAAGGACGAACAATTTATTACTTAGAAAAGACAACAAGTCAAGTGACTTAAGATTAATGGGATAATAACAAAAAGGCTTCTGAAAAATGTCGCGCGCATTTATTCCGGCTTTGTCTTTTAACGAGGAATTTACGCAATCTAGCGATAAGTTGATAACTTTAATTTAGGTATGTACCACATTAAAAGTAACGCAAAGTTAAATAATAACTCTCTTTGATTTTTTTTAATGAGGTAAACATTTTACTTATATTTGTTTACTGTAACAACTTACGCAATACAAAACAATTAGGACAATATTTAGTGGATACAATAAGATCAAATATATCGTAAATTTGTCCTCAAGCGGCACTATACTGACGTTTAACATTAAGTATGTATTAATTTAGTAATATTTGATATTAAAACGGATTTTTTAACACATTTTATTGTGTGTGATGTGAGTTTTTTTATTAGGTGTGTGCAGAACAGGATCGAAGAGACAGCCTCGTCCTCGGAGACCGTCTACGGCGGTTAGCGATGCGGGTATCGGTGGTCCAGGTGGCCTGAAGAGGTCACCTTCAACATTGTCCACTACGTCCACTGCGTCCGGCTATAGGCCTCGCTCTTCACCCGCTGGACTGTATAGTTATACTGGGAGTGAGTATTTGTTTTGCATAAACGTTGTCTTGTGACTACCAGAAGATGCGTCAATATTTTGATTTATCGCTATCCACTGTATTGTTATTTTTTTAGAATGAGTAGGGCCAAGTAATAGTGTAAACTGTTGCCAAGAACGGGTTTGTAGGTTAGGTGTCTATGATGGTGAGGTGAAGAAGATTTGGTATTTGGCATTTGGTGTCTAAAAAACGACTGTCCCTCAGTTTCTGTTAAAACTCGTATAAAGCGATTAGTTTAATAAAATAGGCGTATATCTTATAATATGTAACAACATTTCCTTGAAAAAGATAGTTATTAACGATGACGCCTCTATTTTTACATTCAGCAACGACAGGCAATGTTAAGACAGCTCGGGCACCTATAAGCATATTTTTGCATTCTTGGTGAAGCCCGTGCATTATGTTAGTGTTGGATGCTGAAGTGTGCACTTGCAGCGCCGTCGCGGCCGACGCGCTCCGCGTCGGGTCTGAGCGTGACTCGCATCACGGACCCGGTGGGTGGCGTCACGGCGCTCGCGGTGGGCGGCACGGAGTACTCGCGTCGCCGCGCCGCGTCCGCGCCCGTGACGCCCGCGCTGTCGCCCGCATCGTCGCCGCCCGGCTCGCCGCACCGCGCGCCGCACAGGTGACACGATGACGACCGTTTACAAGTGGATCGAGGAATATTTTACTTGTGCTATTATATGACACGTGATTTCCAAGACATCATATAAATTCCTAGTCGGGAATGTTTGAAACTTAGTACAGTATTCGGGTTCCTATGATCTAATCAACCAAGTGAAAATAATACTATTCTTACAGACCAAGCAGAACAAAGTGGAAATTAAATATAACGTGTGCTTGGCATTTTAAAATCATAATTTAATTCAGTTTCAATAAATATATAAAAAAGAGCTATGACCACTGCCCGCCTATCATTTTTGCCCTAGAGCGGCAAAACTTATAGGCGGGCAGTGAGCGAGAGGCGATAAATTTAAGGACAGTTGCACAAAGTTGAAGTTATTTATACGTTAGTCACATTTCATTTTATTTTTTATGCCATACTTCATTTCATTGTAACGTTAAGATCTGTTATGTTCATTTAATTTTAATAATCTTTAAAGCGAAATTTATTTATTTTTCTACATGTTTTGTCGATTTTGTTTCAGGAAAAATTTATACGTGCCTAATATTATCCTACATTAAAATGAAAATCGTATAGGTGTTAGGTACAAAATATAGGTGTACGAAATTATTTACGTAGGTAGGTACTATTTCTAATAACTACAATGTAATATAGTCTATGACAAAAAAGCGAATCACGCGAATATTTCAGAAGCCTTTTTGTTACTCCCTTTTTATTTTAGTGTTATTTCTAAGTTATTTTTCTATTTTCCTTTGACGTGACGAATTGAATTGATTTTTTGTATACATAATTTTATTGTTTGTATCATCACCAACTAATTTTAACGTATTTTTTATTCCAGCCGCTAAACAGCGGTGCAAAAATTGCAGCAAAACGAAGTAAAATGTAAGATTAACAGTATCGAAATTATTGGCACACGACACAGTGTAGGCTTCTCACAAAAAGCACAAACGGCCTTCACTTAAAATAAACAAATAAATTGTTGCAGTTTTTATTAATTGGCTATAAATTTAAACTTTTAAAACCACGAGCTTTTTCACGTCACACATAAATTTTTACTCATTACAAATATACAGAGTGATTTTTTTAAATTTCAGAATACTTACATTTGAAATTTGATGGCTAAATCTGAAACTATGAGGAAGAACAAAATAAGCTGATACAAGTACTTATACGTTAAGATTTAGACATCCATGTAAACTCAAAATAATCCACCCTGTACATATATTTTGTGATCTTAAAATATGTATTTGAATTTTTTGAAGCCCGTATATATATAATACTCATACGATACGAAACCATAAAAATCCTCTTTAAGATGACTGTATATTTTTGTACACCGGCTGATCTCGAAATCGACCGAATATTGTTTTTAGTACGCAATAAAAATTGTGTGGCGCGACTTTGAAGCAAAGATGGCTTAGCACTTTCTATATTTACAAAGGCTATTTTTACCTCGAGTTTTCTGCATAATAAGCAGGGCGGAGACCAGAGTAGATTTTTATGTTGAGGTAAATGAATTCCTCTATATTTATTCAAGTTAATGATGATCACATACATCCATTTCGTTAATTCATTTTGTTTTCCTTACGCGATACGCCAATGGGTTTCGGCCTTGCAGAAAAGTTATCTCCTTCAATCTGTCGAAACACAGAAATGGCGACTCAAAGAGCTCATAGACCTTGTCGACCCCGACTACGCTAATGAGCGTTCGAATCGATGCACTAAGACAACTCAATATTTAAGGATCTATTTTTAATGTCTGCTTAGACAAACGAAATTACTAAAAGTGGGATAAGGTGGGTATAAAATATTAATAATAATAATATCAGGTTCTTTTGTTATATCATCGATAGAAGATTTATAAATCACTAGCTTGTGCCCGCGGCTTCGCTCGCGTTAAGATGTATTAAAATTGACGAAGTTTCATAGAAACATTCATCCTCTATTTTATCCCCTTGGGGGTAAAATTGATCAAAATCCTTTCTTAGCGGATGCCTACGTCATAACATCTACCTGCATGCCAAATTTCAGCCCAATCCATCCTGTGGTTTGGGCTGTGCGTTGATAGATCACTATGTGAGTCAGTCAGTCAGTCACCTTTGAGTTATATATGTTTAGGTATATCGTAAATCGTCCGATTTTCATTATTATAAATTATTCGTAATAATTGACGTTGTTTGGTGAGATAATTAAAAACGTAAACGAGGTACTGTATATTTTTAAACACATTAGTGTTCAAACGAATAAACGGGATAAAAAAATGATGCGTTTTCAATTGTTTAATTTTTTTCAGCACTATTTTTACCGACACTTTCTGTTTTTTTATTTTTACATACCACTATTTTTTTGAATAAAATCATACTAAACAATATTTTTATGCATTTTATAGTTTATACACTTTTGTCAACTCTTTTTTCTGTGTTATCTGCCTTTACTTCTACGATTGTTCGTTTAATTGCATGGCTTTTTTATTTTCTGTGCAATAGAGGAGGCTGTTCATGGACGATACACACCCTGGAATGGGACCCCGAGTCCATGTGATCACGTCACATCATCAGCTGCTTTGCCATCTTACACCCTGACCGAAGTTAAAGGTTACAATATTTTGTCTAATGGTTTTAGTGTGTAGCCTCAGAGTTAAAATTGTAGTTTAGGGTATTATAGCCATAAGGTAAAGTAAGTACGAAAGATATTTACCTAAATTTAAGGGCACAGTGTGGTCTATTAAGTAGCGCTTTTTATCCGCACGATACGAATTTCGTGTTGGTTTTTAACGGAATAAGACTTGATTGTGTAGAAAGTGTAATATGCTTCATTTATACAGTTGTAACAGAACAATTATACTATCAGTAATGATTTGTACATCACGTGTAAATTATATCTGTATTCTAAAGTAATTAGTGGAATTTTGTGTGCAACTAGTGTGCATAGTTATAATGTAAATTGAATTTATGTTAAATGTATTAATCTAGTAACTCTTGAAATAACAGTAAGTATTTTGGTAATTAATGAAATTCGCCTGAATTATTTATATTTTATTTTTTGGCAGATAGATACTTTCCTATTTATATTTTAGTTGGAACTCATTACTTTTATAATTGTTTTCTAAGTTATGTTCAGTTTTAAACATTCCAGTCCCATTTCTAAATATAAAAAAACATTTTATACCAACAAAAGTTTTATTTAGGAACTTGCCATTTGGGTTGGATTACTTCTCTCATTTTTAAACTTGGTTTTTGTATTTGCTCGTTACAGACAGATACAATACAGCCTACACAGTTTTCTGTATTTAATAGATTGCGTTCCTTTATACGTTACAATAGCGACCTCCAGATTAAAATTCTTTGGATGTTTGCTATTGTTACTTGAACTAAATAACAATTCAATTGTAGTACTGAGATTAATAGTGCTTTTGTTAAAATGTAGAGTAGAATACAAGTGTCTACTTACTATTCTGCTTTTTGAATTTGCTAAGCGTATTGTCTGATATTTTGGGTCTTAATATCTGGGTTGAAAGCAGTGCCGGAAAATGCCAGCGTTTGGAGAAAATGTAATCAAGGCACCCTTGAACTGCATAACCTGTTCAAATAAGTTACTTAGTAGGTGGTATATAATTTCTTTGAATTTTTTGGGCCCCGGGCCGAGCCCTCTAAACCGTAGGGCCCCCTAAAGCGTGGGGCCCCCTAAAGCGCGGGCCCCTCAAGTGCGGGCCTCCTAATCGCGGGGCTTGTATCATTTGCTGCCTGCTGCTGCACGGTATATCCGGTACTGGTTAAGTTAAAGGCTACTGGTAAACAAATCCCTTTCGAGATCTTAGATTTTAATTCACTGTATAATGTAATTTCATAATTATACATATAATATACGATTTAAGATGAATACTATGGCGGTATTTTAATATGCAATGCAATGTTTTAAATTGCTTTATTGCCGAAATTCCGTATTCAGAACAATTAAATGACAAAAATAATTAAAAAGACGTCATGTACTTTGTCATATAGATGTTGATAACCGTATGCATATATACATTTAAGATTCATGGAATAGTATATTTAAGTGTAATTCGTTGGTTTTCAGGTCACGCGCAGTGCAGCGGTGCTCGTAGCAGACAACCGGCTCACGTCCAACATCCGCCCAGTACAATCCGCACAATATTAAACGCACCTGACACAACGTACCAGCGATTCGGTTGTTCTCTACGCAGCTACGAACATGATTCGTGCTAGATCGAGTTACTAAAGACCCGACGGTGATATAAATAGAATCATAGCTTTAATATGTTAAGCTCAGTTTGTATTGCAGAGCGACGCAACTGAATAAGGGCCCTTTTCTTGTCACGCAGGTTAATCACCGCGTGCGTGACTCACCGGCATGCGTGAAATAATTTGTTTTAGTCTCTTGCGTCGCGCGTGTAGCTCACGTGACAAAGAAAGTGTTTATGAACACATTCGAGTATGTACTCATGGATAGGATAAAGGACTCAAAGGTGTAAGAAGGTACTCAACATATAGTACAAGCATATCACACACACACGCTCGTACTATGCACGCACGCATGCTTGTACGTATTTAGGCACGTACGCATGTAATCGCATTCTGCGCAGTAGCGAAATGACCGCGAACGCTCTGCCTGACTCAAGGTTTCAGATTCGCACATTGGTATTTTTTTATGTTTCAATGTAAAGTATGTTCTCTAAATCAACATCAGTTCTTAATACCATTAAATTAATAATCTTAAACAGTCCGCTCCGTACCTAATCAGAACTAATAAGATGTTATCAACTACTTTACAAGAAGTCAAAAGTAACAAAGAACATTAATTAATATTCTGCTACTAAGCCAGTGTTATTTTATGAACTCAATGTTTCTGACTCATTTTCTAGAATATTTCTACTCGAATAATTTTTCGTAGTTAAACTTTTAGTCCCGGTGTACTTTGTTTCAATTAGGACTAATGATTAATGAACTTTATTTCAAATTCGTCGAGAATATGATTTTAGAATTATGAAATTTATGGAATAATTCGGTAGATAATTGAAGCAACTCTGCAAAGATATCTTTTATAGCTAATTAAAGTTTGTAAAGGTTTTTTATACGTTAGATACAGAGTAAGAAATTTCTGATGGCAGTTCCTATCAGTCGGTTTTAAATATTCAGTTCATTCCGTGAACTTATTCTCAAATAGATGTGGGAATATAAATCCAACTTTTCTCAAAACGCCTTTCTCAAACTACTTCATTTTTTCTGATCTCTTATTAACATTTCTAATAAAGCATGATAAGAAAAATTTCTTCTGTATAAGCTGAGACTGACAACTTCTGACCCACACTGCCCTCTCTTATACAACGACTGCGTCAGCGGTGTGGGGGAGGGGAGGGGGGATAAGAATTATTCGGTCTCGAGGATTCCCTGCCCGGGCAGTTTACAAGGGGATTCGAATCTCTCGGTACGATAATATTTGTTCACAACACTGTAATATTAACAAAAATATTACAATGTAGAGAGGCAATATTAAAGTAAAACCAACCCCACTGTTTAGTGGGTGGTGCGGACTAACTCCTGATGGTTGGAGACACCCAGTCCAAGGAGCTCCCGCAGAAGCGGTCGCCCCCCAGGTGGACGATCTTGTAGGGCCGCGAACCCCTTTAAATGTGCATGTTGTCTCGGACGGTACTTGCCAGTTCATCCACGTCAGTAAATTCAGGTTCTAACCTCGGTGAGCCATCTGTCGACATAAAATACTAACGTTATCTTTAGATTGTTATACAATGGGTAAGATTTTCGCTTGTCTTCTTTCAAAACGTTGTCATTTTTTTATCCATATATAAATTTATCTAGTCTAATCTTGTCTTCAATATACTAAGTGTGCACATGGTCTGTTACTTAGACGTTCGACATACGTCACAGTACTTCTGCGCGTAACATTTATTGTGCTATAACTCTGATGAAGCCGGCAGCTACATTCTGCTCGTTATAATTAATAAAGCCATTACACTGGAGGCATTCGCAACACTAACTGCTGCCTCCAGATTCAATTGAATGGATTTAGGCTTAATATTATGCCTGTGGGCGGTCTATGAAGTTATAAGACCAAGTACATCATGTGCCGCTTAATATATTCAGGGTCTGTAACAATCATATAGATATGAAGCGTTTTATTTAGTATTTAATGTATTGTAATATATATAAAAGTATGTATTTTAATATTATGTATTGTAATGTATCCGAAATATGGGTACGTAAACGCTGTGTAGTGTCT
>DWND01000240.1:0-11444 GCA_018250195.1 Cecropterus albociliatus | reverse complement strand
AAGTATAGAGTAATTATACATAATTAATTAATTAATTAACACTAAAATAAAAACTTAAGAAAAACATAAAAGAGAACAGGTTAGTAGGATAAAAGGGGTTTAATAGCTACTTCGTGGGAGCATGCTAAGAAGATGTAGCCAGTATTACTTATTTTTTGGGAGAATGGCAGGAAAATAGCTAATAAACACTAAAATATATAATTATTTATTAGTGACGATTACTTTAGATGACTAAGTTATAATTCCCTATAATACTTCCACTAAGAGAAAGGATATTTGTGAATCGTTGGATATAAAACAGATTTAATGAAGTAGCAAGGGCACTTGATTTTTTGCATTCAGTGCGGTCTGCCAATTAAAAAGTTGCTGAGACTCGGCCGGACGACAACGGGTGAGGGCGCTCAACTTATTCCGTAACTCCGCGACACTAGCACCGCCCCTGCAGTGGCCAACGATGTCGAAAACTCATTCAACTTGAAAGTTGCAATTGAGTTGGGTACTGGTAAAATGATGACTTTTTTTTAATTAGTTATTCTAATTTTTATTTAAGTTGTTTTGGTTTGAAATAGGCATCTGGTAATCTAGATTTGTTCTTTTATGATTAAAGTGCATATTTAATAATGATTTTTGCATTATCTTCCCATCTGCACTTATTTTGTGTACAGTCAATGGTAAATATGTAATCGATATTAAGTTCTATAGAGGAACAGTCCCTATAAGAAATACAAATAAGTGAATGAAGATCGCGGCGGGAGCCAATCGATGCGCAGGGACGTGTTAAACGTATCGTTCGCAATCGACGACTGACTGAAAGAGGCGCGGGCGGCGGCGCGCAAGTTACGACCGTTGGGATGCGCGCGCATATAACCGACAACGGCAACGTCGCACGAGACCTTGGAACTCAACGGTCTAACTAAGGGAGCTTATACACCCTACAGTTGTTTAATTTCTCTCCTGTAATTTTCGGATGAATGAAGTTAAAATTATAAAAACCACAATGAAGTTAAACCAAGTTTATAACTCTAAATTAATATAATAAGGGTGTGGTTATTCAAGTAAACCAGCTATATGTAGACTCTTAGCGCTTTATTGTGTGGGTATTGAATTATTGTATAAACTGTAACGACCGTTTTAACTATTTTTACAGCGATTCAAACCACATGGACAAAGTATACTTACTCAATATGACGGTAGAATTTAATATATTTTCAGTTGAGCCTCATGCACTAATCAATTACTTACAGATGCTGGTCAGATTTGTACAGTTGGTGCATGCAATACATGGAGGGTTTACAAAAACCACTAGGCCTCATGGTGTCACAACATGTAAGTTTAATGTCGTATATATTGAAATTATTTACAACCTTTCTTTGTTGGTGTGTCTTGTGGGTACTTCTTCATCAGTGTGAATTGTTTACTCACTATAGAAATAGGTACCTAAATAATGTTACTTCATATAGAGACCCACAAATTCCAATACTTAATTTTTAACGTTAACCTAAATTTTCAGTGGGTTTTTCGTGAGTGCATAATTTTTATTTTTCGTTATGGTTAAATTTTTGTATCCGTAAGCATAATTGACAAAAACCGAGTACGGTTTTTCATGTGTGCAGAGTTGAATTGTTAACACGAAAACTAATCAATTAATAGATAGTACTATCAAAGTATAGAAATATTGTTACGTACTACTAACTACCCGGTATAGGTAGTATACAGTAATAAAAGCTAGCTTTCGTGCCTTACATTGGACTAAATAAGAGGCTCGTTGGGCAAGTAGTATAAGTAATGTATATTATAATAATTAGTATTATTAAATGGTAGTAATAGTGTTACGCGTGTTGTCAGGCGAAGGGCGAGGCGGGCTGGTGGTGCGCGGTGGTGAGACGCAGCGGCGTGTCGCTGGTGCGCGAGCTGGAGCCCGTCGAGCGGCTCATGCTGTCGCCTGACGACGCGCTGCCGTCCGACCAGAACGGTACTACTGCAACCTTTTGAGGTCGTTGCTTCATCCTTTTGAGGTCGTTGGTTCATCCTTGACATGACATCAGTCTTCCGTAATTGACGACCCGCGTGGCGGAGCTGTCACTATACCGGTCTGACACGTGGGTCCTGGCTTCGATCCCCGGCCAGACAGAAATGTGAATGATGAATTTAGATTTCTGTTTTGGGTCTGGGTGTTTGTGTATTTGTCTTTGTATGTCCATGGCACCCACGACACAGGAGGAAATCCTACTGTGGGGCTATGAGTGTAGAAAGCGTAAGCGTTTTTAGTTTGTTTGTTCATCCTTTTGAGACATCGGTCTCCCGTAATGGAGGTTTTTGTTAAAAGTCGCCGCGCACAACAAGCGTGTTGGTGACCGAAGGGAGGACTTGTGTTACACAAGTAAACGCTGTTGCCTGACGCATGCCGCATACAGACTTGTACCACAAAAAGCTATCACTTCAAAACGTATAATTTGTACTCGTAACGTAACGTAACAGTCTATCCCACTTTGATCACCCAGGTGACATCGCTTAGGTGATCGAGGCAAAGTTAATTTTGTACTTACATTTGGATTAAATAAATAAATAGAAAAACGCGGTGGCATTCAGGATGGGGCGGTCTGTCGGCGGGCGCGCGGCGCGTGGTGGCGGCGGGCGCGGCGTGGGAGCGCGGCGCGGCGGGCGCGGCGGAGCTCGAGCGGCGGCTGTTCGCGTGCGCCGCGCCGCAGCACCGCCTGCTGCCGCGCCTGCTGCACCTGCTGCTCGCGCCGCACGACCAGCACGCTAAGCCGGTAACTACGTTCGCAACCACGCTAATTTCGCTAGAATTTTTAGCGAATTTTTTGTAGATTTATAAGATCAGTAACACACACTATTTCTACCTATGTAAAAATTCGTCAACGGAAGTGTCAAGGAGCGAAAAGCGAAAAAGAGTATTGTTTGTATAAACATGTGTTTTTAACGCTCAACGCTGTAGCTCAACTCCAAGCAAATTTTTCGTAACACAAGAGTGCATTCAGTTTTTACGCGAGAACAATTTTTCTTTATTTGATTGATAGATACTACTATATGTCTACACTCTACACTACACCACGAATCTTAAATAACAAAAGTCTCGGAAGCTGCGGTCATGCAACTTCAGCGCCGCATCGCGCGACAGCCAGTATTTACTAATATTTTCACGACAAGTGCAATATTAGCTCACCATTTCGTGCAATTTAACGCGACTAATACAGATGAAGGCACAAAGTCGAGTACAAAGAATCTAATTTTGATATTTTCGGTATTCAACAAAAATAGATATTCTAGTTATTACAGATGTAAATCTATGACCTTTGTGAATCGTATACTTAAATAATATAATACTATTGTGACATGTTGTCGTACTTACAGATTTTAACGCCACAACAAATAGATGAACTCTCGTCAATTCTAGAGCCGATAAAAGATCTACAAAGTGCTGTTCTGGAACTAAACGATGCTTTGCGGTTAGACGTGCCGGAGATCGATACATCTAAGAGTAAGTTATATGTCATTTGCGTTTAAAATTTTATTTTGGCAAAATATAAATAATAAAGAAGGCTTTTATAGTCTCATGTTTCTATTTATCACGAAATTCTGATAAATACAATAAGCTATATGTTTTTCGTAAATGCTTCTGTCTCTGTGCAGGTGACGATGAGGACAATAGCGAATACGAAAACTTATTCGCAAGCGATTTGGGCGTCGCGATTGTTACTGAATCCATACGTCAAATGGCTGAAATAAGGTCAGTACTTAGTTTGTTTTATAATATTAGTAAATAATTACATTAAAAATTGGTATATACTATTACCATATTTGATGTGGTTCAACGTCGTGATACACTAAAGTTGTTGACGAAGTACTGTAATCGCTAAATTTGTTTTTTTGTAGTAGTAAAAATAATTTATCCACACTAACAGTTGCGAAATTTGACTGAACTACAAACTAGTTTTTTCTGCAGTATCATTATAGTTACATGTCATTGGCTTGGATGTTTTTATTATATACCTACATGTTTGGCAAAGGGAGAATTGTTGCCATTACCCAGACAATGTAAACGCCATCAGCAGTGCTCCGCTGATCGGTGTTTACTTATGTGATGTGTATGTTAATGTGATTTATGAAACGTGTGGTGCTATCTGTCGTCGACTTCTAGCAACCTACCATAGAAGAAATTGCTTAATAAATAGAATAAACCATTAATTGAGATCTAACTTTTCCGTAAAGTTTATTATAAAATTTTTGATTATATAGCAGGTCAAATAGCTTGAGACTGTACAGTACAACAATAATATTAATTAAGGGTGTAAATTCTGCCAAATGAGCCTCTTATTTAGTCAAATGTAAGGCAAGTTACCGGAGCTATAGCTTTTATTGGCCACGCAAATATAAGAATGGCTAAAAAAAAGAAGAAATATGTTACAATGCCAGATCTTTCCAGTTGAGGTTCTGCGTTGATCCAGTGGTAGTATAAGAGAAATCAATTATTGATATTGAAAGTCATAAAAAAAAGTCAATTAAATCTGTACTATCTATACTAATATTATAAAGCACTAGAGTTTGTTTGGTTGAACGCCCTAATCTCAGCAACTACTGGTCCAAATTGAAAAAATCTTTTTGTGTTGAATAGTGAATTTATCGTGGAAGGCTTTAGGGTATATAGCATCATGCTATTTTTGTTTGGTTCTTGAACGAGCTTCAAACGGATCCACAGAGACCTCTCTGACGAACACTTCAGTACCCGGTGTCACTTAGGGAACTCCGCACTCTTGCACCCAAATAAAACAACAAAGTACCAAAGAGCTCATACGTTTATTTTACTGTCCCCTTATATATGGCTACAACGATGCTTCGTTAGCGCGTTTTAGAATACACCTAACGCCATCTATCGCGCAGTAGGGAAAACAATATTACAAGTGTCATCTAGTGACGAATTGCTGTTACTTATTGAGTTGTAAACATTGATCAATGTACATTGAACATACCGCCCACCATGGACAGAATGTCCATCTCCTTAATACAAAATGCTACTTAACCTTACATCGCATTGCATTGCAATTCTACCGCCCACCATGAAATAATTCACACAAATTTCAAGGGGGTTTCGATACTAGAGGACTGTATATAAAATTGTACAATACTAATTAAACAAAGCAACTATGTAAAAGTTATGCTATCTACCTACTATGTAGCAAATACACAAATACAATCAAGATGAACACTGATCTGTTGATTACAATAAAAAATACAAATGCTAGATGACACCTCAACTTTCAATGTAACTATAAAGAAAGCTATTACTGATAGTACTTACAAACTATATTAATCGTTATACGACAAACAAAATTACATAATAATTCAATTTGTGACAGGCAATATAATTAATTTAGACACAGGTCTTTTAATGATTGAGTTCTTGCAACGCAAAGATACAACTCTCGTTACCTGGTCCGGTCCAGGATGTTTATCAACAATTAGCCCATAGAGCCACCTGGCTGGAGGCAAATCATCTTCAATGACCAGAACGACATCACCCACTTTTGGTTCAGGAATACAGCGTGACCACTTATATCTATGATGGAACTGTGTAAGGTATTCATGCGACCATCTACGCCAGAAATCTTGGACAAGTCGTTGAGCAAAGTGCCACCTGTTGAGTGTACTGATGTTGGAATTCTGGAAATCGGATTCGGGAACAAGTACCAAAGGTTCCCCCACAAGAAAATGCCCTGGCGTCAATGGGTAGGGATCATCCGGACTAGAACTAATTGAGGTGAGCGGTCTTGAATTGAGGCATGCTTCAATTTGAGCCAGCACTGTGGTCAATTCTTCAAAAGTAAGAGTGCTTGTCCCGATAATACGCTTTAAATGGTGTTTAGTGGATTTCACTCCAGCTTCCCAAAGCCCTCCGAAATTCGGAGAGTGGGGTGGAATATAATGCCAGTTGGTGCCGTTGGTTGCAAGCCAGTCAGCGATATCAGAAGCTACGCCAAACCTTTCCTGTTTAAACAAGACCTTTAGCTCCTTGTTAGCCCCCACAAACGTAGTGCCGTTATCACTCCACAGTTCCCTACAATGGCCACGTCTAGATGTAAAGCGTTTGAAAGCGGATATAAAGGCTTGAGAAGTCATGTCGCTCACAACCTCCAAATGAATTGCTCGAGTGGCCATGCACACAAATAAACATATATATCCCTTTGTGGAGTGATAACCGCGACCCTTTGTAGGTCTAACGCTAATAGGCCCCGCATAGTCCACGCCACTATGGAGAAAAGGCCGGCTAGCATTTACTCTAGATGAAGGCAACTGTCCCATTAAAGGGTGCTTGGGTCGAGCAGAATGACGGATGCAAATCACACACTTATGAATATATTGCCTAACAACCCCTTTTGCATTAATGATCCAATATTTGGATCTTAAATAGTTCAGCACTAATTGCGGCCCCCCGTGTAACGTACGCTCGTGGGCATCGGCTATTAAAAGGGTAGTAAGATGTGATTTGTGAGGAATAATTACAGGATGCTTCATATCCTGTTGAATATTAGCCTTTTGCAACCTTCCGCCAACTCTCAAAATTCCCTCCTGATCAAGATACGGATTCAGTGAGGTAAGATTTCCTCTTTTGTCTATTTTCCTTGTCTTTTTTAAACTATCTATTTCTTCTCTAAAATTTTGCAATTGACACATTTTTATGCATGACAATAACGCTTCATTAATTTCTGTAAATATTAGATTAGGCTTAAAGTTAGTTTTAGTTTTAAGTTTCAGGAATCTTCTGCAGTACGCGATCACTCGGGTAAGTCTATTTAATGATGAAAATTTGGAAATAATATCTTCAGAACTACAGGTAAGTGTGTTTACAAATATTTTTGTCCTAATTTCTAATTCTGTTTCTTTAATTTCTCCTTTATTGTAATATATTTGTTTATTTTTTAGCCATTTCGGACCATACTTCCACATTTCTAAATTTGCAAATGTTGTTGGTAGAACGCCGCGTGATGCATAATCTGCAGGATTGTCGATGGATCGGACATGTGACCACTGAGAAGCATCCATAGTAGTGAGTATCTCAGATACCCTGTTGGCTACGAAAGTCTTCCACCTACTAGGATGACTCCTAAGCCAAGCCAGTACAACGGATGAATCCGTCCAGGCGTGGATGTATTCTTTGGCAAGTCCTAAAGTTTTTGAGGTCTCATGAAGTAACCGCGCAAGCAAGACTGCACCACAGAGTTCCAACCTTGGAATACTCACTTGCTTTATTGGGGCCACTTTGGTCTTGGAAGATAACAAAATCACATGAACGACTCCATCGCAATCGACTACTCTGGCATAAACTACGGCTGCATATGCATCATTGGATGCATCACAAAATCCTTGCAGTTCCAACGACGCGTTCTCGTACGATCCTAACCACCGATGCATACGAAAATGGGTTAGATGACCAAGTGTATTACGAAATGCTAACCACTCTTTCAATAAATGAGAAGGAAGCTCATCGTCCCAATCGATACCGGTCAGCCAAATCTTTTGAATAAATATTTTAGCTGTTACTATGACCGGTGCAAGCCAACCCAAAGGATCATATAGCTTCGCAATATCAGAGATTACCTTTCGCTTAACTACAGGAGTTTCTAATTTAGGAAGTTGTACAGTGTATTGAAATTCATCTGTAGTTCTATTCCAAGTTAAACCTAAAATTTTGAGTATTTCATCTGTTTTAATTTCTAGACTATCTTTTGGATCTGATTCTTCTTTTATTTCCTTCAAAAGTTTTTCACTATTGCTTGACCACTTCTGCAGTTGGAAACCACCCCGATTTAGCATCTGATTCATATTCTTATAAATTTCTACACCTTCAGCTACAGATTCACAACCCGTCATAAGGTCATCGATGTAAAAGTCTTTCAGCACGCGCTCGGTGACCGTCGGAAAATCTCTACCCTCGTCGTGGGTTAGCTGCTGCAGTGCTCTCACAGCAAGATAAGGCGCTGAAGATGTGCCAAATGTGACGCGTAGCAAACGTAGATGCAACAAATCGAAGTCTGGACGCTCACGCCATAGAAGACGTTGATAGTCGGCATCCTCTGGAAATACTTTAACCTGTCTGTACATCTTTACAATGTCGGCTACTAAAGCGATAGGATGGCGACGCCATCGCATGATAATATGCCTCAGCTCAGGTTGAAGTGTAGGACCTACTAACAATTCATTGTTTAGTGACACGCCATTGCTATCGAGACAAGAGGCATCGAAAACGACCCTCAACTTGGAAGTGCTTTTGTCATTCCTCACTACAGCATGATGTGGCAAATACACGACACCAGACTTTCTAATCTCTGAATCAGGTACACGCTCCATGTGACCCAAATTTATGTATTCTTTAATGACATTTGAGTATTGATTTCTAAATTCTGGGTTGTAGTGGAACTTCTTTTCCAATGCATAAAAACGTTTCCGAGCAATATTTTCTGAGTTCCCATATTTACAAGATGGGTCTTCGTGTCTAAAAGGTAACTTGACCACGTATCGTCCGGATTCGTCTCTAATGGTAGTATCAGTAAATATTTGCTCGCATTTTTGTTCATCGGCAGTCAGATGTTTCTTATGTGACGATTCTTGGTCTGACTCCAATTCCCAAAACCTTTTCAGAAGGTCGTCGTCTTTAATTTGAGTATGCAAACCTACAACTATATTGTAAGACTTCTCGGCAACGTGGTGATTGGGATCGCGTATATTACCAGAAAGGATCCAACCGAGTGTCGTCTTTTGAGCGACTGGAGTTCCCGGTGGACCTTTGACTACACCTTCTAACAAAATCTGGGCATATACCCCTGCTCCTAAAATCAAATCGATTTTACTGGGCACACCATATGACGGATCTGCTAACTCCATGGTAGAGAGTGTTGGTGGGACCAAAACTATCTTCCTTTCAGGAAGCAATGATGTAAGCTTACTAAGCACATATGCCTTTGTACTCAAAACAAAGGAAGGGTCTAGACGTGAGTGAAATCCAAAATCAACCATCGCTCGAGAGGGTAAAACACCGCTCTCCTCATCGCCTAGCCTGGATATGTGGGCTCTGGTAGGAATCTTCTTCAAACCAAGAAGCTGAACAGCCGATTCCGTAATAAACGAAGCCTGAGAGCCTTGATCAATCAGTGCCCTCAAAACCACGGTGGCCCCGCTCTTCGACTCGACCTCCACTAATGCCGTGGCCAATAAAGACTGGCTGGGAAAATCAGAAAAACAAGAAACAACATTAGTGGACTCAACTGGTGAACTAGATGTTGCGCCAACAACATCGGCGACTGACCTTTTACTGTCAGTTGATTTTGAAAGGTTTTTGGGGTGCAAAAGTGAATGATGTCGCTTCTTACATAAACGACATCTTGTAGACTGGCGGCAATTGTAAACAGTGTGATTCTTTCCTAGGCAGTTAAAACAAATTTTATTAGTGCGGGCAAACTCGCGACGAGAGTCTGTGTCTTGCTTTGCAAATTCCTTACAATTATACAACCTGTGATCTCCAGAACATAAAATACAAGATTCAGATGCAATATGAAACGTTTTGACATTATTCTTATTAACATATGGCTTAATTAACTTAGGATCTAAATACTCCAGAGCGCGAAACCTTGACTCTAAAAATATCTTAAAATCGCTAAAAGTTGGTAAGTCATCACATGCGCTAATTTGTGATTCCCATAATTTTCGAGAATCAAAATCCAATTTAGAGCTAATAATAAAAATAATAATTACATCCCATGAATCTACATTTATTCCTAGAGTACGTAAACCTTGCAAACAATCAACTGTGTTGTCTAATAAACCCTTTATTGCCGCGGAGGACTCCTTAGTAAGAACAGGTTGATTTAAGAGTCGCTTTAACATATTGTTTGATAAAAACCTTTTATTATCGTAGCGCTTTGTTAAAATAGTCCAACATTCCCTGTAATTAGCCGCTGTAACAGGTGTATGTCGAAGCAACTGTTCAGCTTCCCCCGATAGATGCCCTTTTAAATAATGAAGCTTCTGGACATCATCAAGAGCTTCATTCTTTTCGATCAACGATAAAAACAAATCACGAAAGGAGGTCCACTCGGTGTATTGTCCCGAGAAATTAGGCAAACTTATTTTTGGCAACTTCACATTTAAATTATTCGTTTTTAAGGTTGATTGTTTTACTTCTACAGAATTATTGTAAATTTCAAAGTTTATTATGTGTTGTTTTAATTCTGTTTTATATTCTATGTAGATTTCTTCTGTTTTTTCATATATATCTGTTGTAAAATACGTATTTTTCTCTAAATCTATTTTTGATGAAATTTCTATTATACTTTTATGTGTTTCTATGAATTCTTTCCATTTTTGTTCTAATGTTTCTGACCTTGTTTGTACATAAGCCTGTGTAATTCGTTCTTTTGGTGATTTTCTAAAGTTAATTTGTGATTTTTCTATGTTCTTTTTACATTCTAATTGTATTCGTCTTTGTGTATCCATGTACACAGTAGAAAATGTTAGTATGGGGCTATAGGTTAAGAAAGCGTATTTTTTTATTTAGCTAAATTTAAAAACGAATATTTTATATAATAAAGTAATTACGGTATCAATGACGGTTCATATCCTGAGGGACTAACTCAAAGTTACTCGTAACATTTCCATTATTAACGCATTGTTTTAATTGGTTACATCTTATAACTCGGCGTTAAGCTTCAATTGCGGAGCTTCATCTTGTGACGCTTTGAATAGCTTCAGAAGCTCTGGAGTTAGTGAATACTGGCGGCTCCGAGAGAATTACGGTATTGAATGATATAATTGCACCGTAATCTTGACAGGGTTGCCTGTCGTCTTGAAATCAAAATCCCGTTTATCATGTTTATGTCTTTAAGTTTCATTTCATTTTAATTGAATTTAAAAATACTGCTTACATTCGTTTATTTAGATTAAAATTTGTTTTTACATTATACATCATTGATACTCAATTGTCTGTAGACGAGTTGAAACTTATGGTCGCTTAAAGCTACAAGATTTTGCCAAAAAATAGTGTATAACAACAAACTATGAATAAAGTAATAAATACGATCATTTTTTACCTGTAAATTTTAAAAACATTGAATATATACAAAACAAAAAAATACGTACCAATTTTCGTTTCAACAAAAAACTGAGCGTGACATTTTTTTTTTTGATTACGGTCAAATATCACATTACACCATTCATTTTAATTAAATACTAGATTATTCCCGCGACATCGGACACGCTTACCACGGTAACCCCATGTGTCATTCCAGCTCACAAGCTATCTGTCTAACAAGAATCAGTGAAATTGGACCGGTAATTTTAGCGTGAAAGAGTAACATTTTAATATGTTACGGGTACTCCTGATATGCGGTTTTTTGAATTTCTTTTTGCCGATATTTCGACCCAGTTACATGGAT
>DWND01000239.1:0-11450 GCA_018250195.1 Cecropterus albociliatus | reverse complement strand
GTTGCCACCTCTCCGGGTTTGACCCGGAGTCTCCGGGTTGGAACTGTACGTATCCGGGCTCCGGGTTTAGCAACAAAATCTCCGGGAAAACTATTTTCAATATTCGATCTGAAAAATACAATAATTTATGAAGATGCTATGCCATCAACAGTAGCGTAGCGTGTTTTTGCAGACTACAATTTGTGATGGGGTTGCGAGTTTTTCTACCGTAAAAGGTTGTGAGATCCATGTAACACCAAGTCGGTTAATTTATTTAGCCCCTACTTAAGGGGCCTTCTGTCTTAAGAATTTTTTTCCTCCGGGTCTACGCTTCCTCAAAGGTGGCAACCCTACTGGTAACTCAGTTAGGTTTGTTAGAGGTCCTTATCCGGGCGTTTTTTCGGTGGACTTATTATGTTCATTACGGCAAAAAGACGTTACGATGATACTAAAACTCTTGCGTTGAAATTAGCGTTTATTTTACCTTAACAGTGCATCCAATACAATAACACAATGACGATTGATATTTTTTGTACCCACTCTGCAGGCGCCCAACTCGTCGAGTTAAATTGTAAACAACTTGGCAATTAGATGTTATAAGTCTAAGTGTGATTTATAAGAAGCAGTAGATTTTATATATGTAAGATTATATACATTCTGTACATTAATTGGACATTATTTTTGCATTTAATTATTAAGTAACAAACGCGCTTTCCAGCTGATGGTCACGGTAGTCCATGAACATCTGTAAACAACGTAATATCTAACAGGGTTCTATTTATAGTCGATCACAGATACGTTGCTACTCCCGAGGTTAATCTGTTCATCTCTATGTAATAACGCCGGTAACCATAACCTTCCACCCAAAGGCAAAAACTTCCACGAAAAATAGGGTCAATGGTGGTACCTCCCGGGTTGAACCATGTAGGTACGTACCCTGCATTTTAATTTATTAAATGATGTTACTGTATACACGTTCGACTGGCATGCTCAGTTTTTAAGAAGCACCACATTCAAACTATTGCTCAATTCTCTGGGTAGATTCAAAATCTTCTATTAATAATTTGTTACTAAATTTTTAAATTATTTCAGTAAGATGTCATATTTTTAACATATTCATAATTTATTGGCGTAGCTTAACGAAGGATGTGTCACTTTATAGATTTATCCATATATTTATGGCGCTAGAGTAGTTACATTTCCTTAAACCCCTTTCCTATCCACTTATTTTTTTTCTTTTCCTTGTGTACATAAATTACATTAAACATTGAAATTAATTGTTAAAATTAATCTTAACATAAGAAAAATAAAACCGGCCAATTGCGCGTCGATCACGCAGACGAAGGGTTCCGTAGCATTATCATCCACAAACCTTGAAGGGAAATTATAGCTCTGTTGTAAAAATAGTAAATAATGTTGAACCATTTTCCAACTACCAACATAAGTTTGTATTTCATAGTGTTTGTTGAATTACAAAGTTATGTTATGCGGTTTTTGAAAAAGTGCTATATCTCAAAAACTGACCACTGCATCTTGTTCGAACCAATTTTCGTTGAAAGTTTTCCTTCACATCTACTCTCTTAGTTTAAAAGTTACAGGGGGGGGGGGGGGGGGTTCCCCCCTTTTTTCCGCTTTCACAGGCCTCTTTTTTTTTTTTTTTTTTGAAGGGGGGGGGGGGGGGGGGGGGGGGGTTTACACACATTTTACCGCTTTGACAGGGCTTATCTCTCAATCGATCGAATTTGAGAAGTCGCCTCAATAGTTTCGGACTAAAGTGGCTGTGACATACGGACAGACGGACAAGGGTTCCGATTTTTGCTACGAAACCCTAAAAACATGCGTTAAGATTAACACCTTTATGTCGCGCCTGGTAAAACATAGGTACGTAATTAGATACGTATTATATTATTTTTACCTTGTGCGGTACGGTATAATATAATATTGTGAATACGTTATGCGATTGCTCAACGATGCATCACTGGATAGTTACATATAATTTAAAATGATATACGTTATATATATGTTCAAGCTAAAAGCTGTATGCCAATATGTTTATGTAGAAGAGATTTAACGAATATTTTTTGTCATGTAGTTAATTATCCTGCATCAAAACTAGGTATGTAGTATCGGTAATTTTAAAATGGTGTATTCGTTCGAATAGTGTTCGTATAAATTTTTACATTATTTGATCAGATGGCGCGTCTAGACCTGGTAATATTTGGAGCCACTGGGTTCACGGGGAAACATGCGGCGGAAGAAATGGTACGCATCAGCAAGGAGCGTGGATTGACCTGGGGCGTAGCAGGCCGCAGCCGGGACAAGCTACAGGATGTGCTTAAGGAAATATCTAAAAAGACTGGTAAGAAGATTCATGTGGTATATTTTTTAATATGTTTATGTTATTCACAAATTATGCAAAGTTTGGTAAGGATACAGTTAGTGTTGTATGCCGTGATATTAAATCTAAGTAGAAAAACGAACTAGACGTAGTGAAGATAGGTTAATCTAATGCTTGTCAACGGTTTCTCCCCACCACCGCAGTTTCGCCATGACCACGATCTATGTAACTGGATCGAAGTGTGGACAAAAAAAAGTTAAAAAAAAACAAGTCTTGAGTTCGCGTAACATTAAAATGTATCAATTCCGCTATAATATTCTTCTAAAATCATATATGGCGTGATATAACCCTTCGTAGACTGCCTCTGAGAGATAAGAGTGCTTTTATATCGTCAAATTTATTTCTGTCTATTAAAAATTGGTAGTCAAAGCACTGCTCTTGCCTGAGGACTTGGTCTTCGTAGATGACGACGTGTCTGGGCTTGTGACTTTGGACTTACCTGTGGTTGACTGCTTGATTTGGAAAAAACGGAAATGCCAATGTAAATTAAAGTTTCTAATTTGGCTCCATTATAGTAACAATATATTTAATTTTCAAATTCGTGGATGACATTGTATGACTGTAATTTCGTTACATACAAAATAGGATTTAAATTTGTGTAGATAAAGTATTTTGTACCTATGATGCGGTGTTTGTAATCTATTGCTGTGTCAAATTATCCTTATGGGATAGACTGCCTCATTTGCTACTTCGAAGTATAAAAAATGTGTTGTTTTGTAAAAGTGACGTAAGACACTCCATAAAATACATATTAAAGTAGGTAATGTTTCGTATTAGTTAAAGCAATAATAATTATTTATTTATGTTAAACACACATGGCCATGAGATCCATGTGACAACTCAGGAAATCTAAGTATGGGCAGAAATTCTCTAAACGGTATTTGGCACAGGCTTGTGAAGCAAACATTTTCATTACTTAACACTCGATTACGCGTAACCATTACTAGAAAAAGTAGAAAGTGATTCGTAATGACTATCATTTCCCTGATTTCTTTAACCGAAACAACGGAACAAGAGAGCATCGTATTATACTTAAATACTTAGGAATTGTTCTGATTCATCATCGCAGATAGATGTGGAGATATATGCAATAAGGAACGATGATAAACAAAAGTTATTCTTATGATTATTCGTATGAATTACCTATTATTCTTATGAGTCTTTATTCACTCGGTTAAAACCCGTTCACATGGATTATACTCTAGACTACATATTATAAATATTTGAAGACGATTAGGTAACAAAGATCTAAATAGATAGTCTACGGGTACAACTAAACTTACAACTTCAACGACAATCACAATTTAACATCAGGTTGACGTTATTTATAATTCCTTATCACCTATGAGATGCCCTTAATAAAAAATATTGCATTATTCGTTTATCAGCGTTATCATCATTACCATTATTAATGTCAGATAATTGGACACGGGTCTCCTTTACGCGAGAGGGTTAAAGTGTAAATTGATAGACTTCACCTCTGAGATTTTATTTCCTTAGAGAACTCACAGGAATCCATTTAGTTACAAAAATCCAATCCCTACAGGCGAGGACTTGTCGGCAATTAAGAGCATCGTAGCCGACGTCCAGAACGAGCAGTCACTGAACAGCATGTGCGAGCAGGCCAAGGTGCTCGTCAGTTGCTGCGGACCGTACACGCTGCACGGCGAGGCCGTCGTCAAAGCGGCGATACAGAGCAAAACTCATTACATCGACTGCAGTGGGGAGCCTAATGTAAGTCATAGAGCAGTAGATTGGCTTATTGAACTGATAGAGCAACTAAACAGTGGGGTTGGTATATATTTTAATATTGCCTCTCTATACTGTTATATTTTAATTAATATTACAGTTTTGTGAAGCAATATTAAAATACCAGGGAGTTTAAACCCCTTGAGAATCTGCCCGGGCAAAGAGGTCCCTCGTGATCCGTAAATCCCTTGTCCCCCCCCCCTCCTTTCCCGTACAGCTGACACGGCCCTAGTATAGAAAAGGCTAGATGGGTAAGAAGTCCCATGTCATTTCATCTGATAGAGCTAATATTTGAGCTGGTAGACGAGTATCATTCGATCGAGGAGGTACCACCACACTTAGGTATATCTAGCGTGAAGCAGTTCTTACTTCGTACATCACTTTCGTATGAGGCGGCCATGTCCTCGAATGTAGCACCGTACCTATAATCGGCTTCAAATAGAACCGCTTTATTATTGTAGGTTTCCAAGGTTTTCGAGCCGACAGCGTTGGTTGAAATATAAATAAGGAAATTAGTTATAATAGATTATCTCAGAAGAATGTTTATTTAATGTGTTTGTGTTTTAGAATAAATAGTTACCTCACCAATAAGTTTCTTAAGAGCCATTTGCAATCTGAACAATATTATTTACTGGAAAAATGGGATAAAATCAACAATAATTTTAAGTACACGGGAGCGACTTGATTAAGTACAGTCAGTATATACCGATTAGTTTTTCACATTCAAGTAGGTACAAGTATTTAAGGGGTCGACAATTGATTACGTTGAGTGATATTTGCGGTTTTGTTGAAACCCCGTTCCCTGTCAGTGAGATCGCACAAAAATCGCACTTGAGATTTTCAAAATTATGAAAAAAATATGTTTCACTTAATTTAATCCAGTTATCTCGCAATACCACTTGGGTGCTTACAGAAACTATATGAGATTTCACGTAATTAATGGATGTCTCCTAATTGGAATTACGTTTCACCTCCCGCTTCTATTCTATAATGAGTGAGCGAGATACATTTATAAAATTTGCAATTAAAGAATACATTTGCTTTTAAAATAAGCTAATTTAAAGAAGGTTTGTTACGCAGATGTATTAACTTTAATTGCACACCGCAGATTAAATTCTGATTATCTGCAGTAAAATTCTATATTACTTTTATAGAAAAAAATCAAAGAGATTGAATATAAAGGGATAAATGACGTTAATTGTAATTTAGTCGAATTGTGTGCTAAAATGATTTCAGTTGAGTCGACGACGTGATCGATTTACATAATTATGTATGTACCTAGGTACTTATGACTGCTAGTTTTCCTTATTGACAAGTCGTCAGAGAATAGGTCAAATCGGTTGTAGGTATATTAAAGGCAATAAACATTGAACTGTCAGTTGATATAAATAATTCTCTACTATAAATCTTTTTTATCATAACGCAATAGATATTGCCTTTTCCTTTTGTAGAGTTCCGTACCCAAAGAGTAAAAACGGAACCCTATTGCTAGACTCCACTGTCCGTTTGTCTGTCTGTCCTTCTGTCTGACACCACGCTGTATCTCATGAACCTTGATAACTAAACAATTGAAATTTTCACAAATGTATTTCATGTGCCGCTACAACAATAAATACAACTCACATATTTTTTTGCTCGATATTAATAACTGCAACTGGGAGACGCTTGAAATATTCACAAAATATTTACTTATTCGCTTTGAAAATAAATAATTAAATAAAAAAAAATCAATATAGGTGTAAAAGCTCTTATACAACAAACGTATTTTTTGTCGTTTTTATACATAATAGTACGGAACACTTCATGCGCGAGTCCAACGCGCACTTCGCTGATTTTTTAGTTAACTTTATGATCTTATCTACATATATTTGCATATACGAGCTCGCATTCTAGCGTACAACTAACCAGTTGTACCTACTACTAAATATTTATGTATATATATTCTAGGTCTAATTGTAAATAAAATTTGGGAAGCATTAAATTTAATATTTTCCAGTTTATAGAGCTAATGCAGTTGAAGTATGATCAAGAAGCGCGCGAAGCCGGCGTGTACGTTGTCAGCGCCTGCGCATTCGAGAGCATCCCCGCTGACCTGGGCGTCTTGTTCCTCCAACAGAACTTTGATGGTGAGTTTAAAAGACTAGATTTACATTGGTGTTTTTTTTGTACAAGTAGGTTTACATTATCAAGCCTCATTCACGTCAATGTACTTTGAAGATATTTAAAAACACTAGCTTCCACCTGGTCGTCAAAAGTGTACGTTACCCCAACAAGAAAGTAGCAGCTAGAGAGATATGAGCGGGACCTATAATTAGTGCTCAAGCTGCTGTAAATGTGCGCTGAATATAAAATTTGTGCATATTATACGCACATACGTCTTTGAGATACACGATTTTGCAAAACGTTACCGCAGCAGGAAACGCAATATCTCGAAAACCTGAAGACGCACAAATTTGCACAAATATAAGCTATCTGCTCATGCGCAATTTTTCACTCTCCGATTATTCGTTTAGAATTTTCTAGCTGGAGCAACGTTACCCCAGCAGGAATCGTTTTTTCCGTTTATTTGAAAAACTATAATATGCACAATTTTTTTTATTTAGCGCACATTTACAGCAGATTGAGCACTGGGGTAACGTAGACACTTTTCAAGCACATTATGAATTTATGTAGCTATTCAGTACCAATATAATCAAAATGTTGTCACTCCTCACTTTACTCTATAACATATTAGACACAAAAGATACATGTTAGTAGCTATTCAGTTGCACAGTCATAATAAGTGTCCGACCGAAATTCGATAGTAGACTGAAGCCGAAAACGTCGCAACCTTTGGGCGAAGCCGAAAATTCACGAAATGTAAAGAAATTTTGTTCCAAATTTGGTAAATGTGGAAATTTTAACGAATCAAAAACTTCTGTATGAAGTGTATGTTGATTGTACATAAGTGACTTCTGGAACTCAGTTACTTTGCTACTTGTTACAGATGATAACATTTGGAATAAAATAATTTTGAAACACAACGGCTGACCCAAACCAAAAACGAAGTGTGTGCTTATCCTTGTGATTCAATATCTCCATCGCGGAGTCGAATACATATATTTTAAATTTCCTTCAATTTTGGTGCTTCAGTTCAGCAAAAATTTCGGGCCATTTTGGCCAAAGCCGTAGGTTTTGCCAAAGGTGGCCGAAGCCGAAGCTTCGGTCGAACACTAGTCACAACTCATTTTACCAATTTCTGAATTAAAGCTTAATCAAAGGTCAAAATAAAACACACGAAAAAATAGCCATCATTTATTTGATTACAAAATCTTTCGTCAGGAAATAAATTGCTACATAAAATATTTCAACAAGAAATGCCTCAACTGCTTAACAACTTGCCGTGGGAGCACGGAGGCGCGGCCGGCGGCTGCTGGCCGTCGCGGCCCACTGTACATGCTCAGATTCAACTAAATTTAGATAAATCAAATTAAACTCTAAGCCACATACAGCCTCGACAGATATAGCAACATTAATAGGAGAATTGAAATCATAAATCCTATAACATCCATTAATTATAACATCATTAGTTGATTACCGGTGCAGAGTAAGATCCAAATCGTTCCGTGCGCCTAATGCACGGAAAGGTATATAAACAGCTCGGGTGAAACAGTACGGTGTGGTCTCCGAGGCGACAAGTGGTGCTGCGTGCAACATCTCGCAACGAGTTATATTTAGTTAGTAACACTTTAAAACATCAACAGACACATATATGCTACGAGTTGCAACATTGCACATCACTTGATCCTAAATAATTTTCCTCTAGTTAATAAAATAGAATGCTTACAATCCTTTTGGGTAATATTGTGAAGTCCTGCTGTTAGTCAAGAGGCATCTACAGAAACAGTGAGTCACAGAGCCAACAAGTAACTAATGTAGCACCTAGAGTATAATACTCAAAAATATGTGGGGGTTTCATATGTACTCCATGTTTTATCAGAATTTATTAAACTGATTATATTACTGATTTATTAAACTGATTTATTCAGGTAATGACCAATAAATGTTCATTGCAACACTCGGCTGTTCCTTATTAGCCCTCAAGGAATGCAACATCGATTCGACGGGAGCAACTAGAGCTCCGCTGGCTAACATACAGAAGAGAAACTCAGTATAACATCGAGGCTAAAAACGTGACAAATCAACATTGACCACCAGAGTGCGTGCACTGACATCCCCGGTGCGAACCAAATGTTACACAATTTCAGAATCCCCTAGACGACGTCGCAGCTAGAACTGGCGTCCGCCGCTCCTGATCAAATCATCAAAATCTTTCAAAAGCGAAGCGTTATCGAGTAGAAAAACTGCCAGCATTAAATATTGTATTTTTTGTATTAAGATATCGTATTTAAACGCTACACTATTATCACATCTCACGAAAAATTTGTAAAAAAATTATCCGAGTGAATTTAAGTATCGTTTTGGGTCCGAAAGATCTTCGAGGTTGGAATTTACAGGATTCGGGCGCGGCGAGCGTCCGGACCCGAAGGAATCTCTACATTACCCTCCAACACTAAATAGCAGCCATAGAAAAGGAAAAATTGACGTAGAAAAATGATTTTCGGATCCGAATACTCCGCCACTGACTCGGCTTCTCAATTCAGGTAGCAATAGCTCAGTCGTCCAAACCAAAGTGAACCCTACACGAGGCCCGCCATTAGCTTCGGTAGCAACAACCGTTTTGTGCCTGTACAAGTACGTCTCGTAGGTGAGACGCAACGTAGCGCATAGCGCGCTCATAATATAACATTACACCAATACTCCAACACGTTAGTTCACCGTCGACTCTGACGCCTCAGTTCTCGGCCGAAGTAGAAATATACACATATCAGTTTTACAGTACCTCTAAGGTGTTATTCCATCAAACACCAACTTGCATCATATTGTCGTGTTTAACAATAACGTTTCATTTTGTAATTCATAACAATTAAATTTTTAGCTAACTACAAACGATTAAAATGCAAGTTTAATTACAGAAGTTATCATTCATTATCACTCGATAAGGCTATACACATTTAAAGCGAGAAAACAACAGAAACGATTCACAAGTGTATATTACAAGAACGCTAGGGGCCGTCCGGGCGCGCCGATTTACGGGCGACTTGACACCTTCCAAATGGGATTTATTTGGTATCGTGTATCTTCCAGAGTGCGATTTAGACAGAACTTTCTGAAGGTAAGTTCCATAATTTTAATTGTACGGTCTCGTACGTAAATGGCACTCCCTACAGGCTCCCTGTGTATAATCTATTATCCTTCAAGACTTGCAACTTATTTCACTCCCTCATATATTTTAATATATTTGTTGTTATACAATTTGTGGTATTCATTTATACAATCATCCAGCGGCGCAGTGCGACAGCGACCTGCTGCGGTCCTAGCCATTTAAACTAATTGTATATGCGACTCGAGTGAGCTGCCTTAGCTAAGGGTCTTGCAACATAGACCTCATACTGATGCAGGTGATATGAAATACCGTTATTAATAATATTTTTTCAGTGCTTCACTAGCAAATAAAAATATCCAGATATGTAAGTTTGTTTACAGAACATTATATCGGAATCAAATACAGTACGAATGATTTTATGAACTAATGATTTTATTTTGTAGTTGACATTATTGAACGTATTTATGGGAATCACCTGAAAGCTTATAATTAACGCAAAAATATGTAAATTATTTTTCGTATTTTAACAATCGGCGAATTGTCATTTATTAGGTAATGTCGACATCCCTGTTGCTCAGATAATTTTATGGTCACTAAATCATTTTATATCGATGATTGCCATGAATCTCCACACGAGATATGAATAATGTTACTTTAATTAAGAAAATTTCGTACACATTCTAGGCCTAATTTGAGGCCAATATTACGGCCCAATTTTACCAAAACTTATATTGTTTACGTTGTATCCGTATGAATGTGTCAAACGATACCAGTTTGAATTAGAAGCGACCAGCAATATTGCATTCTTTATGCAAGAATATTTTTAATTAAAAGGATTTTAAATCGACATGCGAGATTCGTTTACCCGCTGACTTCTTTTGTAGAATAAAACAACTACATAATATTACATAACATATAACATCGTAAAGCAGTTTAATTAATATTCAACGTGTCAATATCGCCCTGAGTGCGCGGCGAGAGTCATCAAAGTCGCGTATACAATACTCAATAATATACACGAAGCCCGCTACGTTTTGTGTTTTATGTGCTGCTTTCTGGTCAGAAATGTTTATGGAAAACTGTAGAATCATGCACCGTGGCGTCCCATGAAACAACGAAATGATGCGACGCTCTAGATATAATTACTACCGAGGAATTGCGCAAAAATTGTTTTTGAAACGCGAGATTTATAAAACCTTAATGCATCGTTTTAAATTAGTCCCTTAGTTTAAAGAGCATGGTGGTGTTAATATGTAAGTTACAGAGCAATGTCGAATGCGGAGGGATGTACTCTAGCAACGTACCGAACAAAGCCATATTAAATGTGTCTTGGCTGTCATAAACTTGCGAATATATTGGTCAAATTGCATCAACACGTCACGTGACATGTCGCCGTTTCACGCGACGCCGTGACGTTCCGCCGGACGACCGGACGACGACAGATAAATATTCCTCTCTATTATCGACACACGCAAGTTTTAATGACTAGTACATTTTTTCCAAACATTACTTTATACCTAATTATTATTTTAGTATATATTCAGAAAAACTACGAAGGTACTCAGCTTTCATATGTAGGAATTTTCGAATAGTTACCGCAAGTTTGTGCAGAATCACATAATAGTTTCCACAGCACAGACCGAGATCTAACACAAAACGTCAGCTTTCACAAGTGGAGTCCGCTCGGACAGCCGCTCCGGGGCCGCGGCACTCCACGTCACATGTACAGTTCGCACGCGCTGCGGGCGCGGGCCGGGCCCGCGGGCCGGGCTCGGCGGGGTCGACGGGCTGCAAGCCAAATAACATCAGTTTCAGATATATCTGGCGTTCATGTGATACGAGTACTAGATTTATTTATAAACATAAATCGAATAGAAATTAAATAGAGATTGTTGTTATATCTCTATGTATCTTAATTATCGTGTTTTTTAATTACTTTTAGGTAGAGCATAAGTTTAAGTTAACTCGTTAAAAAAACTCTTTTCTACGGGATGGACTGGTTGCTTGTTATTTTAATCTTAAAAAAATACTGTAATAATATGTATGGTGGGCCAAGAAAGTGGTGTACCAGTTTATATTTAGTTTCCTAGTCATTAAACATTACATCAAAGTTCATAA
>DWND01000238.1:0-11456 GCA_018250195.1 Cecropterus albociliatus | reverse complement strand
GCGTCGCGCTGCCGCACGGCATCGCACCGGACTTGTGACCTGCGAGACAAGGCGGGGAGGTGTGATGCGCTGCGGCGCCGGAGCAGTGTTTGGACCGTACGATAATTATCGTACATGTGCGATAATTTTATAGTACCGTACTATGTACCATAATTTCAGTGTAACGTAGTATGTACGATAGTATAATCTAATTGTACGATAATTTTACATTGTTTGTTATGGGTGTTAAATATTTTGAGAAGACAGTTTTAAGATAATTTTGTGTTGCTAATGATATACTTAATCAGCGATGATTACATTATTTTAATTTAACAAAGCAAAAATAACACGTCAAAAATTAGGAGATTGTAATTGTACTTGTACGATAATTTTGATACAATTGATTCAAAATACGATAATTTTATGGCTGTCGTACGATAATTGCCTGGCTACGAGTTGGGAACACTACTCCAAATAAGATCAGTCTTACCTGAGGTAGGTCACAGATTCGTTGCTACCAACAAGAACTAAGTTGGTACGTCTCATAAGTATATATCAATATTTATCAAAATGGTCCAAACAAATGCTCGGTTTTTAAAATGTAAATACCAAGTAATTAACATTTTTCTGAGGAACTTATAACTAATTCCGAATCAATTATCTTCTATTTATATCATAGTAACATTTAATAAATTATCTTTCATCTGTACGAGATGCTTTATGACTCACGACGGACATTGCGTACTACAACATAATCTAATGTAGGTAAATTAAATGTATAATGAGGTATAATTTGTGATAAATACATGCGAAATCGTGACGCGTGCCGTACTGACACACTACTGATAACGTAACGTATATACATAATGCATTAAGTATAACATGCTTTGTCTAGTAATTAACACAATTATATTCGTATTTATTACTGACGATGTGGATATCTGATATTTCTGTGTGTTACAAAATTTGATATCAGCGTTTAAGTATACTATAATTATGTTCATTCCTGCTTTACTTTAAATTTGTTTGCTTTTGGAATTACTATATCTATGGGTTCCTAGTAGGGTTACCAACATTTTGTCAACGAAATATATTATTTTTCAAAATAAGTTTTAAAAATATAGTACACGTATAAAATATATAGTATTTTAAGGACAAAACATAACATGTAGACAAAACAATTATTTTAATAAATCTATACTTCTAATATTTGTTGATGCTTGTTTTTAAAATTATTGTAAAGACGCCTTCGTAAAATTGGATTTGGCACTGATGGATTTATTTGTTATATTTCGGTGTCGAAAATATAGTATTTTTGGGTTATTTGTACAATACTAAATATTATATTACGGTTGGCAACCCTAATTCCGAGCAGTACGTGTGTATATAAAATTATAAATTAATGTACGTAACATGAATTTACACACGCATATACACGCGTATCTCACTTACTCATTCAATTCCTAATTAAAAAGTAATAATCAAATAATAAAAATAAAAATATATGATTTGTAGAAAAAGTCGTACAAACGAGCATCAAATGTCATACGACAATGTGTTACATTTTATAATTGGCAAATGCGCTTTACAAATGACTGATCATGAAGAAAATAGGATAATGGATACATTATTCCACATCATTAATAACGGAAGATTAAAGTAACTGTACAGAATTACCGACGATATAATGCAAGTGGAAATAATGATTGTTAATTTGAGCAATTGAAAAATTGTTTTATCCACTATTAAGTGTTATGCTTGATAAGAGGAATACACACAATTTTACTGCATTTTTAACTGTAGACTTATATGATAAATACGTTTTACCGATTCATACAGAAAAGAAAGTACGGTTACTGTTTAATTTATGTAGTAATTTTCATTTAAAATTTATCGTATTTTAATGCTAAAATGCAAAGTTGCTGGTTTATGTAATGTTCTGAGAAACATGTCTTTTTCTTATTATTTTTGTTTCATTTGGAAATAGGTATGTGTCATTGAACATATTATTTTATAACTTAAATATATAAATTTGACGATTCAAATACAAAAAAGTTAAGTTTTTAATACTAATATTATAAAGCAGTAGAGTTTGTTTTGTTGAACGCTCTAATCTCAGGTACTACTGGTTCGAATTGAAAAACTATTTTTGTGTTGAATAGTGAATTTATCGAGGAAGGCTTTAGGCTATATAACATGACGCTATGTCTAATAAGAGTGGGGCAGCAACGAAAAATGTTGCAAAAACGGGAAAATATTTTTATTTTTGAGAGCTTTCCTTACGTACGCGGGTGAAACTGCGTGACACAGCTAGTTATTAATAAAGAAAAACATTTTTATCTATACTAATATTATAAAGTAGAAGTTTGTTTGGTTGAACGATCTAATCTCAGGAACTACTGGTACGAATTGAAAAAATATTATTGTATTAAATAGTACATTTATTGAGGAAGGCTATAGGCTATATAATATCACGGTATGTTTGTTTTTTTAACGTGGCAGCGGGTGAAACCGCGGGATACAGCTAGTTTTATATAAAAATTAAATGTTCCAGCCTATCTATGTCAGATCAATGAACAATTAGTGTTAAGGGACCAAATAGTTGACCCCTATTGATAAATTGTACAGTCATTGACCCTAATTGCCTCCTGAAAAGGATGATAAAATTGGATGGGGGATATGAATTAATAAACAATGTTTCTCTTGTATTTTCATACATAAACATTATAAATTAGTTTTATAATTTATTTTTACAATCCCACAAAATTAGATTTCACACAATTCAGTAATTCCTTATTTTCAATTCTATGAAATTTAAAATTTATAGAGTATCAATAAATATTAAGTAATTAAAACTTTTATAAACATAAATCAAAAATCAAAATCATCAAAAATATCTTTATTTATCACATAAGGTAAATGGATCAAGGTAATCTGTATTGTAATACCAGATTTACAATTATGTTATAAGTATACAGATTAAATTCACCATAAGTACCTATTCTAATTAAGCAAATTTTATAGAAAATCAATCATCAATGACTCAAATCAAGCAATTAAAACTTTTAGTAAGAGTGTGCTAGCTGTGCCACTCAGTTTCACCTGCGTTTATTAGAGAACAATCTATTAAAAAATAAAAAAACATAGCGTGATGTTATATAGCCTAAAGCCTTCCACGATAAATTCACTACTCAACACAAAATATTTTTTCAATTGCAACCAGTAGTTCCCGACATTAGCGCATTCAACCAAACAAACTCTACTGCTTTATAATATTCGTATAGATTAAATGGGGCAAGAGTTTGGTGAATAACAAAAACAAGATATACTCACCTCCCATGGCTTAAACGTAAGTAGTAACATGGCACTTTGTCGCTGGAAGAGATAGCTTCTGAAGTCTAACAACGATGCTTTCTTCTTAATTATCAACTCTCTTAATTGCTGAGGCACCAGAGCAGTCAGTCTCACTGCCTGCCAGGAAGTTATTGGCTGTTTGAATGTCTCCAGCCATTTTGGACTCTCCGTCACATTGGAGTTGAGCACGAATTGCGAAAACAACGCGTCTAATTCGTCATATTGGACTAGAGCTTCCTCATACAAACCGAGCATTTCCAGTACAAACGCTAATTGTTCCTGAAATTAATTTGAAGATTAATGTATAAATAGACAGGCTACAACTACTAGTTTAGTACCTTCTTCCCATTTGTTGTCAACTGCTTTTTTTGTTTCTTTATTGTTCTTGTAGAACTTTTGTACTATTTCCTAAGACAGTGTTTTTCAATCTTTTTCATTCTGCAACCTCTTTACAAGGTGAAAAATTCTGGCGACCCCCTCGTTTTATAGATGTTTTTTTTTTCTATGATTCTAGAAAATGATTTGATTATTAACGTATCAAAAATTGCATGATGATTTGATAAACTTTTGAAGTATAGACAAGCCCATTCTTCTCACTAAAACTGTGTTTTTACTTTAGTGTTAGTACCTTGCCTTTTTCTTTCAGTTGGCGACCCCCCGAGTAAGGCTTCGCGACCCCCTTAAGGGTCGTGACCCACAGATTGAAAAATACTGACTTAAGACATACCAAAATTTTTATTGTTTGAATTTAAAAATAAGGCAAAGACTAGTAACAAACATTATCAGTTATTTAATATTATCATTTTATTGCCAATTAAGAAGTATTTGATTTATAAGATAATAACGATTTTGGGTAAAATTTAAATGTATAACTTCATGTAACATTTGAAGAATTACGATTAAGATTGCCTGTAAAATAAAATATGTACAAAAATCCCATTCCGGATCATTTCGCTTCTCCCGCTGCTCTCTCATATGCTCCTCAAACTTAATCAATGCCTTGTTATAAGCAACTAAAATGAAGTGCCTTATTTTCGCCACAAGAGATCTCCATGACTCCGCACTCCTTGCTTCAGATTTGATTGGATTTATCACCGAAATAAATCTGTCCTCTGTTTGCTTCGCTGAAAAATCTCCTTTTATCTTATCCAGGACCGTTGTCCTGGGTAGCAGTTTGTTAGTTTTCCGGATGTCATAAGTCTCTACTAAAACAACCATCCAATCTGTGATTCCATTCTTCTCTAGTTGCTTCAGCCATGCTTCAATATCTTCTCTTAATGTTGTTTTATAGTATTCTATATCCTGCAATTAAAATTGTAGATGATAGAACCAGCGTAGTTCCACCGGGGAGGTACCACTACACCTATTTTTAACGTGAATGATGTGTGAGGGAGTAGCAACACATCTGTAATCAACTTCAGATAAATTTCCCTTGATCTATATGAAGTTGCTTTGACGACCGACGTGGCCGAGTAGTTACCGTACCGATCTAACGCGCAGTGGGTCCCGGGTTCGATTCCCGGCTAGACAGGCATCTGAATGATAAGTTTAGATTTCTGTTCTGGGTCTGGGTGTTTGTGTTTTCGTCTTTGTGTCCATGGCACCCACGACACAAGAGAAAATCCTAGTGTGGGGCTATGTAGCTAGTGTAGAAAGCGTCTAAGCGTCTAATATTTTGTATGTATTATACTATAGGCTTACAAGATGTCCATGCTGGTGTCCATGGACTGCAGTAACCACTTACCATCAGGTAAACTGCATGCTCGTTTGCTACTTCATTTTTATAAAAAAATATTAGAACCATCTCAGTTTGCACAGTTACATGGACTATATAATTTTGCAAAATTGTACCTTTAAGTAGGGAAAAGGGGGAAGGGGCAACTTTTATATTATTGTGATAAAACAGGAATCAAATGAAATCTGAATAAACCATTCCGAAAGTATTGTAATGATAATATAATTGCGAAAATTCATAGTATTCGATTCGAATGTAGAATCGAATATTAATATTCAATTCGATTCGATTTATATTTGCAAACCGTTAGCTACTTCTAGGTCTACTACTAGCTAATATATACCAGCACTTAGGGATTTGCCAAGAGCACCGCTTGACTATTAGCCTATAGCCTAAAATTAATTTTCAGTTTAAGCCCCTGTGAAGAGGTTTCTCATTTTAACAAGTGTCTTAGTAGAGGACTACCTTCCTGTAGACCTATCTAAAATAAAGACATTGTTATTTAATTTTATTGCAATCCAAGTGGAGCAGTAAGTTTGAAACTAGTAGCAGTATTATAGTATAGATATAGATATATTTTAGCCTGGAGTGTAGCTTGAGTTCAAGCCGCCTGAGGTTGAAACTGAATTTTCGCCTATCCATTTAAAAAAAATATTCGGCGAAAAAAGACGAGAAATTGACAATTGAGTATTTGTCATTTGTCTCTCTGCAATTTAACGACCGTAAAAAAGCGTTGCCAAGTCCAAATATTTTACCGCCCCCAAAACATAAACAATCTGAAAAAACATATAAGGTTAGATCTAAGGGCAGCAATTTCGCAGATTAATACAGACGGAGCCGAGGACGTAAAACTAGTGGTGCATATAGAGATGTATCCGTATAAAGTTCCCAATGCGAGCTTTCAACTCAACGGCTGGTCGCGAGCGATTCCGCTCACAATTGAATTACCGGCGCGGATCGGTTGAGCCAATAATACGGATGATTGATCATTTTTATCCCACGGCATTTGATACACTAGGAGCGAAAAACGAGTAACAACAAACAGCAAAGCTATCGCAGCAGAACACTTTCAACGATCGACTATTTTATATATGTCAATCAGTCAATGCATATAATTGCATAATTTTTAAGAGGAGTAAAACTTTTCTTCATGAAAAATATTGTAATTGTAAATATTTTTAATATTTTGCAGTGCCGATGTTACGTAGCCTCTGTTGACCATCATCTATATACGAGCGTCGACTACACTGGATTTACCACCTGGTAAATACTTAAAAATAGCATTATATAGCATCTCGTAAGTTGCTCGCAGTAGAACGAATAAACTGTGATCAACGACCGTTCGTAAATTGCATGACGGACACATCCTGTTATCACACCGTCTTTCGAAGTACCGTCTTTCTGGGATGCCTTTGTATTACCATAATCTATCTATTTAGACTAAAGTATATTCAAACAGTCAAAGCCATAAATATTTAAACTCCGCAACAGAAAAGGTCCAGATGAAAATACAGAGGAAGCGTAAAGCGTGTAAAGCATAAGCTTGTGTGAAAGAAGATCTCAAGTTCATGGGATGAAAAACAGCTGAGAAGGAGAAAATCATGAATAGAGCTAAATGAAGAAAACTCGTTGAGATGGAGGTTAACACGCGTGTGATTGTAGCGTTGTAGCAAGTAATTACCAAAAGGTTAGAAAGAGGAGGTCTTATCGGTATATATATTTCTAACAGTTCTTGCGCTTCGATAGAAGATCGATTTGGATTTCGGCTTGTATATCAGCTTTATGTATCAGACGATCATCTTAGTACACATCAGAGGCACTGCATTTATCTGCTTTGGGTAGAAATTCTGTTCTAGATGTAGATGCTTATAGATGTCCAAAGGCGGCAGGGACCACTATTAGTGTTTGCATGTTCATTTGCTATAGCAAATTCGCAGAAAATTGAATTATAATCAAAGGATTATTTCTACGGCCATTTACGGACATATCCTGATAGTGAATCCTAAAATCGTAAATTCTTTTCGGTTCCAATAAATGCTATTTTTTTTTGCTTTATACACTAATAATGTGCTGTATTTTGGTTTGAAAGATATTAGATAGATATACCATTACGAGATGGACCCATCGAAAGTATAACTGTTGTTGCATTTAGGGCTCATTGCAGATGTCCGTTGATGTTGACTACTTTTGCTGAGATACACGATCGTGCCCTACGTCCATCGTCAAGAAATAAAAATGAATTTGATTACAAAAAAGTTAGTAAAATACGAAAGTTCGAAGTACGACAACTGCTTTCGTAACGCATGTTCGTTTAATCGAGTTTTAAATCAGAACGATTCTAAAGAATTTCTATTCAAAAGAAAGGACGCCGTGCTCTAAGACGACAAACAAAAATGTGAGGTGCTTTTAATAAGGAACTTAAAGAAACTCGTCAAAAAGCAAACACAGTAATATATTAGTACTTAATGTTAATACAGGTAAACTGGCAACGCCATTTAGTGCAACGTTTATTGCAATGTAATTGCTAGGTAAAATTGAAGTTATGGAGTAATATATTAGTTTCTGAGCGCTTTAATAGTACGTAAAACTTATATTGTTATCTTAATAAAAGGTATGTATATGACCACTACAATACATCCTCCGATCCACTTCCCATAATCCTACTACATTACAGCTTCCTTCTTCAATTACAGCTATCTCCATGTTCCGGATTCGAATCAAAAAACCCTAAATTTCCTGTCATTTTGATTTCACTATGCTCCAGAATGTTTTCTTCGCAAGTTTGAATCAGCCTAGCGAAGTAACATTCAAAGTAAACGGTTCTTATTACTGGTCAACTCAGAACTGGTCTCTCAGAATTATTGGCCATAGTTCTCGGCAAATTTTATTTTTTTACAGTACTCTAAGCTGTATAGGCTTTCTCGCAATTTTCTTTACCTTAAAGCAGTTATAAAACATTTTTAAAACTCACGTTATTTTAGAAAGAAAAATGTTGTGCGTGTCTGGGATCCCAATTTCTAACCTTCGATTTGAGGTCAAGTTTGATCCATTACACTATCACTGCAGTTCGGATGCATCTAGCTTTTATGATTAAATAATGGTAACTTATTAACCCTTTAATTACTCATCACTAGACTTGTCTCCCTTGGAACGAAAAAGATGATTGAGAATGAAGATGGTCCATGAACAATGCTGGCTAAGTCCGGGTTGGTAAACTTCACATAAATAGGAGAAATTTGTGAGGAAACACGTCTACTCTGCCTCTCTCAATAATGATTAAATGAATGTCCAATCCTGATAAAGTACATGGTTTAGTGAAAGTAACCTTCAATGTGATGAATCTTCAGTTGTTCAAAACACGAACCGTTATCCTGAATTGAATAAAGTACACCGCATACAGAGACGAGGCCTATTGTTTCAGCGTTTGGCCAATCATCTAAAGCGACATCTAACGTGCCTAAATAAACACGAAAAGGTCGATTACTTCATATTAATGGAAAAAAAGCCTTATTTGCTACAGCACATCATATATAAAAGCAAACATTCTGAAGTGTTATGTTGCCAACCGACTTCTGAAGATTACTGAATTCACAATGTTTGCTTAGATATTTTCCTTCATCACCATACAAAATTATAAGAAATGATAACTTTTATAATTTTTTTTATGAGACTGAAGTAGCAAATGAGCATGCAGTCCATCCGATGGTAAGTGGTCACTGCTGCCCATGGACATCTGTAAGCAACTTCATACAGAACAAGCATTCTATCTGAACTCCATCACCGATGCGTTGCTACTCCCGAGGACTAGGATGTTCGCCTCAAACACAAGTGAGTCATATTATGAGATGACCGTATAAAATTACAACGATGGGAATAAGATGAAGCTATTCCAACTTAGATTCCGGGGCATCCTTGCCTCCTCTGTGTAATTGTATAGTCCGACGCGCTTCATTATCTGACATCGGTTATAGATGTCTAGTGGTGGCAGAGACATATTATTAGCATTTGAAATTTAACGATTTTTTTTTACATTGTATAGTTCTACAGAGGCACTCGCTAATTGTCAGTTACAACATTTAGCAAACTTGCCTATAAGGATAATCAATGTAATTTTCTGCTTACACTGTGTTAAATAATGGTCATACATAATCTCGCGGGGAAGTCATAACATTGTTCTCATGTCTCACTTGAAAGCAATGTTAACGGTTTTTCACCTCAATGTAAGCGATACCTTAAATGAAGATAGGAAGTCGCGTACACGCCGCCAGCTCGAGAGATGAGATATTGCTTCCATCCTGCCGTCCAACTTGCTAAACTTGTAAACGTTTATTATATATTGAATTTTACATGGGTCTTAAAATTGAAGAAAAATATGTATTTTGAGAAGTAACTAAATAGTTGGTCTTTGATTTTAGAATTACTTCTTGTTATTTTCAATTATCAATAATAAACATTTGTCATTTTTTTAAAATAAAAAAAATGTACGGACTTATGTTTAGTGTTGGTATAGCTGAACTGTGTTTTAACTACAACTCTTTTATATTTCGTTGATCTATAAAAACTCATCCACTCCTCCTCTTCATTCCATTCTTTAAAGGATTATGAAGAGACAATACATACATAGACAATACAGATAATACGTACAAGAAAAGACATAGGTTAAATTAAAAAACGTTAATTGAACAGTAATTCTCATAAGTACGGAGATAAACTACAAGTGGTTCTAAACATTTTTCATTCCGACACAACCTTGAGCTGACTTTAACTTGCCATTCCAGTACTATAAAACATAATACATCGTTGACATGCGAAGCATATGCCTGAAGCGTCGTGCACGTGCTGATGAGAGCTGTTTTGTCTCCTGCATTGTTTTCTGCATAATATCCGAGGGATGCCCTAAATGTTTCGAACCACTGTACGGGTAGAATCGCTTCAGGCCAACATCACGGAAGATTTCTTAATATTCTTCCGGAAAAAAGTAATTAAAATCTTTGTACTAACTTTTTCTCGTGGCGTTGTATGTTTATGTACGAGTAGTTATTGTGATTAACAGCACGCAACATTAATATTGAGCGGTAATGCAAAGTGTCATTTAATTCGGTTCAATAATGAAATTATACAGTATTTAAATTAAAACAGACGCAAATTGCTCAATTAAATTAAATTATCGGTTTAGAGGTTCTGATTTTGAAGCTCTCCAACTAAAGGTTACGTATTTAACTATATGTACTTCTTCTAATTAATTAGCAGTTAAATTAAATAAACATTAAAACATGTGAAAGAAACCTCACATAGGTTAAGAATTCTCACAAGTTCAAGGTGGTAGAATCCCTTGTGGTTCGATTCCGGCATTACCGTAATGCCTATTTCTGCCTAATAACAACATTGTTAAGAGCTGGTCTGTTTTTAGTTTGAAGGTGTGATAAGTGTGTCTCATATTACACGAGGAATTCTAACTTAAGAAAGATTTCAATTTTATCAGGAGTTGTTCAGTTGTCCATAGGTGGATGTGGTTACAAACAGATGAACTGCATGCGCGTGTGGTGCAACTCATCAAGAGACGGCGCCACTGCATTCTGAATCATGCTATCGAAGTTATCTCAACGTCCTGCATTACTAGGTTAGAACAGATAATGTCGGAGCTCGGCCGCTCCCCAGGCATGATCACAAGGCCTGGTGAAAGATCTCTCTTTGCTAGAATCGTTTACTACTTCCAAAATATAATAAAAATAATTTTGTGGTATAAAGAGAAGATGATATTTCACTTCACCAATCACTATTCCTGTTGAAAATTTTCAATAACGGGACATTGATTCAAAAAGACCTCGCTCGGAATTGGGGTAGGTGAAGTTAGGGGTAGGTACAAAGAGATCAGCCCCTTTTACGAGCATAGGGCAGTAGTGCTAACTTGTTTGTCAACACCCCAAAACAATGGGTATTCAGCTAGATTACGTGACAAGCAAGCACCCTTCACACAGGGGTTAAAAATAAGAAAATCCCAAACTATTTTAATTTGAAAATGGAAAATAGTAAGCTATAAATAATCGAAAATACTTTCCACACCCCATGTATACAGTCGAAATGACTTATGACGAGGACCTATGTTTTTACGCAATTGCGTCAGTAATGTTTTTGTTCGTATGTATATATATTTTTTGGATGTATGTCAATTTCTTTGGCACGCGTTACAACCCAAACAGGAATATGAGTATCAAATTAAAACTATTAAACAGAAAATTCTAAAAATATATTTATTATACACTTTTACTTGACTATTTTCACGAAAACTCATATAAGACGTTAAATTAAATGTACCTGTATGAACAGATGATATATATATAACAAAAATAATAATATTTTAAGCAGTCGGGTTTTTTGTTTCAATATT
>DWND01000237.1:0-11467 GCA_018250195.1 Cecropterus albociliatus | reverse complement strand
GTGCTGGTGGTGGGTAAAGCTTTTATTTAAAACACGGTGTGGCGTATCTATTCCCTATATTAAGTGTATCATCTATGTGGTAGACTTCACAAACGATTGTATTCATAGACCGTGCAGGGGTTTAGATTCCTTGTCTCGTCTTTATTTAATGAAACCAAGTACCTTAATAAAATTAGAGGACCGTGTCTGTGATTCTAAAACTGAGTCCTAAATGTATGAGATTGAATTCCAAATTACTAAGTGATTATAACTAGTAAGAAGAGGAAAACATAGTGGAACGCACAGTCCAGCGTTGGCGTAGCAACATTGGTAGGCGTCACAAAATACCCTTAGAACAGTATTTTCAAAAACCTTTTAGGAAACGTATTTCACGAAATTTTTCTTCACCGTTACAGCAAGAGATCTTCATTTTCAAATACTTTGATACAAACGTCAGTTTCTTGGGATTATAACATCGGTCCCACCGATTTAAAAAAAGAAAAAAGATGTTCCAATCACTAAGCTATCCCTGCTTGCCGTTCAGTAAAGATCTTTTCAGTTGAGGTCATTTTCCGATCCGGTGGTAGTGTTAGAAAAAATATTGTAAGTGACAATTTGTAAGGCCTATACAAAATAAAGACATTGCATCTAATATTATTACTATTACTTCTCCAGGTGTAACAACAGGCGGCGGAGGTTGGGAGCCTCTCGGGCAGCCGTACTTCGACAACAGCACGAAGCGCGAGGCCACCGCCGCCGTGGGCCAGCCCGCTTATCTCCACTGCCGAGTGAGAAACCTCGCTGACAGGGCTGTGAGTATACTGTTTTGATTAAGCTTTTTCCTTTCTTAAGTCTAGAAATATATTATTATCAGAGTTTCGTGACTCACTGACTTATATACGAATGCACAGATCGAAGCTGCTGTACCTAGAACCCTAAAATTTGGTACAAGGATTCCTTTCATGGTGTAAGTGAACGATAAGAAAGGATTTTTAGAAATTCAACCCCTTAGTAGATTAAAATAGGGGTTAAAAGTTTGTATGAAAGTTCGCTAATTTTGAAGCAAGCTCTATGAAACTTAGTACCTGGCTTTATGGGTAGAAATAATGAATGAAAACAGACACACCTATTTTTTTAATGGTCTGCTAGTCTAAAATATGTCAGGGTACATACATAAATTACATTGGGAGGCAAGTGGGAGAGAGGGGTTCATGATGACAAGGGGTGGGGAGGAGTCTTAAATTTTGTGACGTCACTTTTTAATAATAATTTAAATAGAAATGAGTATTATTTCGGAACTCCTGTTTTAATTTGATAATTGAGGGTTGTAATTCTAAAGGGTCTAAGTGCCAAATTTATTTTTTAGAGATAAAGCAAACAAATGTTGTAGAATGTTCCTTTGCACTTAGTCTGCATCACAACTTTATTAAGTGCCTAAGTGAAAAATTCAAACTCATAGACACTTGGATCCATGTGAATATTATTAGGCTTGCCACATTAGATCATATTTTTCTAATTTTTTTTTATATTTAGCACATATACCTTTTAGAATTACAACCTTCAAATGTTTTTCTAATAAACAAATATATTTTTTAGGATGAAAATATATACAGGATTGAAGCCAGTTTGAAAACCAGTGATGTTCATGATTTGGACAAGCACAAGCTTTTCAAATGTGTTGCCACGATTTTGGACCTTGGTGAAAGTGGGGTGTCCATTCAAAATAATGAGCATCAGTGCCATGATGCTGACTTGGAGACGAAGCTCGAGGAAGCTTCTCCCAAAGTGGAAGAGGCCTCTGTGGATAAGCAAAGCATTGTGACAGAAGCAACATTTGATTATCAACCCATACAATTGGATAATGAAATCCAAACCACAGCTGCGGTTAGTTCTTTTGTAACATATATATGTAGCTAATAGGTAATAACATAGGACAAATATCATAACATAGTCTAAAATCATATATTTATCAATCTATCTATTTTTTAACAGTATTTAGTTTATTCAGATTTATATAGATTTTTATATTTTGTATTCTTTATTCATATTACAGAGACTTCTAAGTTGCCTTTCAAGAATTACTAAGCAGTATGTAGATTAAATTACGGTGATTACATTACGTTTGATTATGGTGAAAGAAAACATTGTCAGGAAACCTGCACATCTGAGAGTTCTGTAAAAAAAGAGTTCTCAAAGGTGTGTCAAGTGTACCAATTTGCACTTGGCCAGCGCGGTGGACTATGGCCTAAAACTCTCTCATTCTGAGAGAAGACCCATGCCCAGCAGTGGGACAATAATGGGTTGACGATGATGTAGATTAAATAGCATATGTAAAGCTGGGTCAAAGCCATCTGGGTTTCTTACTTAATGTGCCTTCCTGGATGTATTTCCAACAAGTCTTAATAGTTATAATTATTAAAATGTGACTAGTGAAATTTTGCTGTCGCCTAAAAAGTATCATTATTGGTTCCCAGTACTACTATAGTGTGTATATTAATGGTGGTATATTTCTATTTGTAGGTTACATCAGGAGAACAGTTCATTGCTATTCCCCGTCAGCATCCTAGTGTCCCATGTATAGGATGTTCACAGCATGTGAATATACAGGCAGCCGGTGTGACTGATTTGGCAGACTTAGCTATAAAGCACCTTGATAAACATGATCACAGTGCAAGGCACAGTCTTGATTCTATCGTCGATGTGGAGAGGCAAGTTCAGGTAAGAAAGTTGAATTTCCGAAAATAAAATGAATAAATAACTCAGGAACCAAAAACTAAAAGCTAATGAAGCATTAGATTGCCGTTTATTATCTTTTTTGATTTGGTATCTTTTACATACAGAAAGTTTTCTTCTACTTTTAAAGGGCGCTTACTTGAAAAACTGTCTTTTTTCACTGGCTATAATTTTTATATCTCGTTATTGTGTTGGTTAGCAGAGAACCAAATGAATTTTGTCTTAATCTGACTTAAAAACGATAACACATACAAATATCAGTTTATAGTAGTAACATGAAGGTGGAAAATAAATAATAAACATAATATATTTTATGTCAAACATATTTTTTGCTTCTACTATTATAACTAAACTTCTAATTAACTATTCTATTTTAAATTCAACAATGACTTCTTTTGGTTTAAGAACTGTAAATTTAGGCAATCAATTAAAATTTATAAAACGTTACTTATTTTTTTTAGGTTGTTAATGGCGTTCGATACGTTTTGACCCTTATTGTAAACTATAACAATTGTACTTCAGAAGAAACTGAAGTATGTATTATAAAATCGCCTTGTAAGGTGTCAGTTCTTGAAAAGCCATGGGCTAAATTACCTGATGGTTCAAAATACCGAGCAATTGTGTCTAATAACTGTACTAGTGAATGGTTGTATGGGGACAATGGCGAGGTAGTAGGTTACAGGGATGACAATAAAGAAAGCAATGACATTCTTATAAATCCTTCTACTGATGTTAAAGATAATCGAAATGAATACCCTAAACCTACTCCTGACTATGATAAAATTGCAAACACAGGTTCGGCGGATGAAATTCTTAAAGCTATACACCATACGGAGGTTCAAGCACAGCATCAGGAGAAAACCTTAACTGACTTAGAAATGAAAAATTTAGAATCACAAATTATTCCACATGATAAGATTCTTGAAATGGGTGTTCCTAGTAACGTAGAGTCTACTACCTCAGGCATATCGACATTTAAAGAGCAATCTTTACCAAATATTGAGACCGCGAAACATTACAGTGATAATTCCGGTCAGGTAAAACAACCAGATGATGACATACAAACAACCTTAAATGAGGGAAAGAGAAAAGCTATAGAAGATCTAATTAACTTCTTTAATTCTGCTGGATTTGAACCAAAGGCAACAGCAGACATGCAAAGAATTAAAAGAAGTTATGATTATGATTTGCAAATGATGGCGATGGCAGAAAAATACTATAAGATCAAAAAGAATATTAAGAATGCAGAATATATTTATTCTTTAGCCCAGGTTATGATCGACCATCTAAATGAAATGGACATGGAAATTAAAAGTCGAGTGCTTCAGGATGTAATAACTGCGGAGGAAGAAAAAGAGAACTACCAAAATTTTTTCTACATACAAGCTCGTGTCATAATTCCTTGCGATAAGGCAGACTGTAAAAAAGAAGATACTATTAATAAAATATGCAATGGCATTATTGACACTTCGGATAAAAAAAGTCCACAAGTGTTAAGTGCATTTTGCCATGATGAATCTATAAACAAATATAGCATTGGTAGACTTAATAATGTTCCAGTAGATGATCCTCTACTTCAAAAATTATCCTTAGAAGGTTTAATTGAAATCGAAATGGCTTCACCTCGTTTAAATGCAATGACAATTCATAAGATAGTTTCTGCGAATACTCAGAAAGTTTCAGGTACTCTGACAAGAATTACATTAATTCTTGCATATACAGATTGTAAGAAACAAGTTCCTTTACTAAAGAGGAAAAATTGTACAATATTAGAAGATTTGGGATCGAATATATGTGAAGTAGAAATTCATGAAAGACATTGGCTTAATGAGAAGAAAATAACTCATTCCTGCTCCGAAAGATCAATTGATGAATCGTTTATAAGTTTTGGCCATCATAAAACTTATGATAAAAATGTAACAGACCCTAAAATTCTTGAAATGGTGCAAGAAGCTTTGCAATATTTGGAAATTAATTCAAATAAAAACAGTAAACAGAAACTTATAGAAATACAATCCGTTCGAACGCAAATTATTGCAGGTCTTTTGACTCATGTGAACTTTCTCGTTGGGTACACAACATGTTCTAATGACTATCAAGTAGATATAAATTCTTGTGCTTTGATAAAATCTGAACCATTACGGAAATGTCAGGCACAAGTATGGGAGAGACCATGGTTAGAAGATGGCAGACAGGTAAATGTTACATGTCAAAATAATAATGACGATAATGAAGTACCCGGATCCAGAAAGAAGCGATCGTCAAATTTCTTCGTTGGGGGAAATAAACCAAGAGATCCTAAAGATCCAAAGTACAAAACTATGGCCAAAGAATCGTTAGCGCAGTTTATGCAGACATCTGGTAGTTCTCAACACTACGATATCCTGGATGTCAACAATGTAACTGTTCAAGTGGTCTCGGGGTCTCTTACAAGTATTTGGTTTAATATATCTCCAACAAATTGCCAGTTAGACGCTCAAAGAAAACCAACATCTTCCGTATGTGAAATACAGAATCCAGATGTTAAATTTGATTGTCTTTCTGATGTATGGGAACGACCATGGCTGAATATGACTGAAATTAAAATTAATTGCCAAATAGATGAAGCGAAAATCAGAAGCAAGAGATCGTCGAATAATTTTGTTGGAAGAAAACAGCCACGAGATCCTAAAGATCCAAAGTATAAAACTATGGCCAAAGAATCGTTAGCGCAGTTTATGCAGTCATCTGGTAGTGCTCAACACTACGATGTCATAAATGTTAACGAAGTAACCCACCAAGTGGTTGCGGGGTCTCTTGAAGAAATATGGTTTGATGTATCGCCAACTAATTGCCAGTTAGACAGTCAAGGAAAACCAACATCTTCCGTGTGTGAAATACAGAATCCAGATGTTAAATTTGGTTGTCATGCCAAAGTGTGGGAACAAAAATGGTTGAATAAAACGGATATTGAAATCGCGTGCCAAATTAATGAACCAACAACAAGAAAAGTCCGACATATTGTTGGTGGTCAGGTTGAGATGGGTCCTCAAGATCAACAGTTGGATAATCGTGACATGGAAATCCAAGAAAAGAATAATAGATATAAACGTCAAATACCCGGCGGAGAAACCGAAGTAGATTTTAAGAATCCTATTTATACTGATTTAGCGAAAAAATCTCTAGCCCAGTTTATGCAGACATCTGGTAGTTCGCAACACTATGATATCCTGAATGTTAACAAAGTAACCTACCAAGTTGTTACGGGAACTCTTAAAAGAATATGGTTTGATGTATCGCCAACTAATTGTGAGATAGACAGTCAAGGAAAACCAACATCTTCCGTATGTCAAATACAAAATCCAGATGTTAAATTTGGTTGTCTTGCTAAAGTATGGGAACGACTTTGGCTAAATAAAACGGATATAGATATAACGTGCCGAATAAATGAACCTGTAAGTAGAAAAGTCCGACACATCGTTGGTGGTCATATGGAGATGAATCCTGAATATTCAAATAATCATAAACAACGAGGAGGAAATGAATATCTTAAGCTTCGCACATTCAAAGGTTTGCAAAGAAAGCAAAACTCGAATGTAAAAATGAATGGTAGTCTCCGAACTGAAGATCCTAACAATGAAAAATTTAGAACTTTTGCTCAGGATTCCTTACAGGAGTATCAGCGTGTGGAAAAATGTAAAGTACGTCATGAAGTCGTGGAAGTAAAACGTGTTACATCAAAGCTCGTATCTGGCACAATATATAACATAGATTTTATAGCATCTCCTACTTCATGTCCTGTTGATTCGACAAAAAATACAAATTGTATTCTAAATAATCAAGTAATACTCTACTGCAATGCTGAAATTTGGCACCAACCGTGGATGAATCGTAAAGAAATTAAAGTGTTTTGCGATAAAGATGAAGATGACAGTGATGAAAGTATTGAGAAAGATAATATACAAAATCAAAACAAACGTATGGAATTAAAAGGAGTCTCAAACCGAAACAAAAGACAATTAGGATTTGATGATGATTATGTCGATGAAGATATTAGATATCATTATGCTGATCGTGCCTTACAAAATTTGAACGACAAATCTGATACAAAAAATTTACAAAAATTGATTTCCATACACGCATTCCAAACAAGTAACAATATGGGTGCAAATATGGTAAGAATGTACATCGAAACAGCTTATACATACTGCATAAAGCATAGAGACGAATCAGAGTTGCACGACTGCGAAGAACTTAGTGGCATGAATCACAGACTATGTCTTGTTAGATTATGGCCTACTCTGGAAGATCAACTCATTCTTGAAGATATTTCTGTAGTATGTGACGACAGTAATGACTTTGAGAGTATTACTGGTTTGTCGACATCAGAGTTAATTAAAGCATCTGTTAGAGAGCTTGAAAAATCAAAAAGAATTAAGCATAAACTACTACAGCAAGGGGAACCCTATGTTATTCCCACATTAGACTCTAGTATGCCTATCACAATGAGTTTTATAATTGTTCATAGTAATTGCTCTAAAGATATCGACTATAAAAAGCGTTTTGACTGCTATGTTGATACCACAATACCATCAAAATCATGTATTTCTTATTTGTGGCCGATACCTAACAGTCGAAGCTTTCAAAAAGTAAAAGTGAAATGTGGTCCACCTGCAATGGACCGAAAGAAACGATCAATCTCGTCCAATTCAACTAACTTAGATCCAAATTATGTTACTATAAAAGATATGGTTCAAGAATCGTTGGAAAAATTAGAAATGTCATCTACACACAGATATAAACAAAGACTTTTAGAAATAAATAGCTATTCAACTAAATTAACCACCGGACGAGTCACAACAATAGATTTTGATGTGGCCTATACATCTTGTCTAAAATACGAATGGGTAGATAACATTACGAAGTGTGAGTTTCTTGAACATCTTCCTAGGAGACACTGCATATCTCATGTTTTTGAGCGGCTTTGGATCAACAATGGGCGCCGCATTGATGTGAATTGTGAAGACGACGAAACTCCATTGGAAGCTCATATTGAGTTTGAGAGTGCCGAAAACGCAATGGAATTAGCGAAGGAAGCTGTCAAATATATAGAAGCTAAATATCCGCACCCTCGTAAACAGAAAATTGTGAGGATATTCTCACTGGAGAAACAGGTAGTTGCAGGCATACATTACAGAATGAAGGTCGAAGTCGGTGTAACTAATTGTCTCGCATTGAGTATTAAAGATGATTGTGAGTTCGAAAAGAATTCGGACCAAAACAAATTCTGTCGTGTAAATGTTTGGCTTCGCCCCTGGACAGACCACCCGCCGAATTTCCGTGTGACCTGTGACTTCCAAGCGGGAGCCGCTTCTGACCTATACCGTCAAATTCAGGCTGAACACCTGTTTTTTGATTTCGTAGCAACATATAAGCCTGATTACGAAAACGATTCCGGGGAGATGCTTAAGCGTTATAAAATATTCGAGGAGAATGTTAGGAAAATACACGATATGAATATTCACGAGCGCGGTACTGCGAGATATGGCGTGACTCGATTTGCCGATCTTACTTATGAAGAATTCAGTACTCAGCACTTGGGGCTTAAGCCAAAAATGCGTGATGCTAATCAGATACCAATGAGGAAGGCAATTATCCCGGAAGTGGCCATGCCTGATAAATTTGACTGGCGGGAACATGGCGCCGTGACGGAGGTTAAGGACCAAGGCTCGTGCGGCAGTTGCTGGGCTTTCAGTGTTACAGGTAAGTGTTGTCACTATTTTTTTTTTTTGAAATTGTCCTACTTTTGTAGACAATCACTTTTTAATGTATGTTAACATTAGTCCTAGGGGTAATTGAATCCAGTGTTTATGCTGTGTACTTATATCAGTGTACCTATTTTACCGCTAGTTTCATGACTTGACCAAAATTAGAGCAGTAATAGGTGGATTTTTAGGGTTCCGTAGCCAAATGACAAAAATCCGAACCCTTATAGATTCGTCATGTCTGTCTGTCCGTCCGTCTATCCGTATGTCACAGCCACTTTATTCGGAAACTATTAAGACTATAGAGTTGAAACTTGGTAGGTAAGTGTATTTTGTAAACCGCTTTCCGAATATTGTACAAAAATAAAAAATATCTTAAAGTTAGGGGGGCTCTCCATACATGTAACTGAAACTCATTTTTTTTTCATCTAACATACACGTGTGGGGTGTCTATAGAAAGGTCTGAAAAAATTATATTGATGCTTCAAAGTCGATTGTTTAAGAGATAAGTCCTTTCAAAGAGGTAAAATGTGTCCAACCCCCCCCCCCTCTAACTGATAAAAAAACTGTGTTAAAAATCTGCGTAAAACATATGTTGTAGATGTTAAGGAAAACTTTTAACGAAAATTGATTCGAAAGTATTTGTGATTGACAGTATTTGAGATACAGCACTTTTTCAAAAACCGAATAACTTTGTAATTCATACAAAAACACTATGAAAAACAAAACTTATGTTGGTAGTTGGAAAAATGTTGATTTTTTTTATTTTATTTTTTTACAACAGAGCTATATTTTCTCTGTAAGATTTGTGAATGATAATGCTAAGAAACCCTTCGCCTGCGAGTCCGACTCACACTTGCCGATTTTTTTCCTAATTCTTTTAATACGTTAATACTGGAATAGGAGTTTCCCAGGGAAGCTTTTGGCTGCCATTTATTGGACCTACACGCTAAACGAAAATTATACTTTTGTTTGAATAACAGTGTACAATGCTGCACATGTGACTTTTGTTGGCTCCATCTTATTTCATCTCAATTTAACCCGCCCACGTTGTCTGTAGGATTCATTGAATGAAAACTTCCTCCGCTTTGTCATTGTCTTATTGTACATCCCACTCATTGACACACCGCTTTAACATACACTGCTAAATTCGCTCATTTTAGACTTGCAAATCCCACCCAGTACGATGATTTTATCTTCATACATTCAAAATATTTGTAATTTCACAAACGTATAGAGCTCTCCGAATAAGTTTTTTTTTAATATAAATATGAAGTAGCAAACGAGCAAGCAGCACACCTGATGGTAAGTGGTTACTGCCGCCCATGGACATTTGTAAGCAACTTCATATAGAACAGGGATTCTATCTGAAGTCGACCACAGATGCGTTGCTACTCCTGAGGACTTAGATGGTCACCTCGTATAAAAGTGAGCCGGCAACCACACCCTTCCACCGATACGCAAGAAATGCTTCACGCTAGAAATAGGTGTGGCGGTGGTACTTCCCCGGTGGAACTACGTTGGTTCTACCACCTGGCATCTTTCTTTTATATTATCGCTAAGGCATACATAAATATAATTTTTGATGCTATGTAAATTACCGCGTGGTTTTCATTTTTTTTATCCGGCTAGTGTTCGATTGGGTTTGGTAAATAATATTTCATGTATTGTACCCACATTTATATATACGGACATGCGTGAATAAACGATAAACAAGAGGTAATCGTCCAATTCGTAGTTTTATCAGCGAAATACAGAAATGTTTAATATTAATACATACATTGTTATCAATTAACATTGTCGTATGATCGTTGCGGGGTTATCGTTAATACATTTTATTATCGCTGTTTGTTTGGCTTTACAACTGTATTAAATGTATTTAATTACATATACATGAAGCGATAGCATTATTAGATCGATAAGCTCATGTTCTTACGTAACCTTTCCCGGAAGTTGTAGGTATCTTCAATATTCATATTGTTGCCTATGAAAAAAAAAGCCAGATACAAAATTGTGCGGAAAAAAATAATAATAACAAAACCTAACGAACGTGGACAATGTAAAATTTTGAACTGTAGGTAATATTACATGGCGTTTGACATAAGTCAGCCATTTGACAACAAATTCAAATTCATAGTTAAGGCAGAATGAAGTCTGTCGGGTTAACTAGTGTTTAAATATAGAATAAGATGTAACACAATGAGAGCGTAGCGATATTATGATGTAGAGCGAAACCGAATGACCGGAATTTGAGACTGCGAAACCTGAGACCGCTATCGTAAATCGTCAATAGGTCGTTCTAAGGTGGTAGGATCTTTCGTTGTTCTACTCTAGTGACATCACCTAATGGTAGTTAATATTTAGATCTGGTGATCTAGTTTGTTTTGGTTTGGAGGGTGTAATGGGGGAGAGATAGGAACATTACAGGCGTTAGAAATATGTCATCAAAGGCATATGACCGATCGACTTAGGTTAGGTTAAGCTTTAAATTTAATTTGAAGTTGATTACACATATGCATAGTTGTAGTCACTTATCACAGATTGCTTGTTTTTTTTTTCATTAAAACATTATCTATGAAGCATATACGACACAAAATAATTGTGTTTTATTGTTAAACTGTTATTATCACTTTGTCTATTAAAACGACAATACAATACAAACACAACAATACAAACACAATATATCTGAATCCGTCATAAGAATAAATTTATTTTATCAATTCAGAAGTAGATTTAAATTATTATCGAACTCGGCGCTTGCATAACAACCTATTATATTCGTTACAGTCAGAAAACCGTTTATATGCATGTATTTATGTTTGTGTGTCGTTTCCTCAATTCTTAGCGTCTATTATTACTCTTTTATCTCCAATAAAATGACGTCTTTATTAGCATTTTATTAACAATCGGTATGTTTATTTCAGATTAACGATCCTTAAAATTTAATAGAAATTGTAAAATAAATTATTTATTGATAGTTTAAATATTATTTTTAAGTTTTCTTTTAGCAC
>DWND01000236.1:0-11468 GCA_018250195.1 Cecropterus albociliatus | reverse complement strand
GGGGGCTTCCGGGGTTGCAGGCGGCAACAGTGGGAGCTGGAACCGTCCAATCAAGTGACCCCGGGAAGGACGGCGGTTTGCGTGGTCGCGTGCCGTCGTAAATACCTGAAAGAACGGTGAGCGCATATGCTCACCGGGAAAGAGCCTAAAAGGGGCATTGCGCTTGGAGGACTCGGGTTGCGTTCCGTTGGAGAAACCGGAGTATTCCACACAGCGCTGAGGACGACGGAAGATTTTCAATCCTTGAAACCCAATTCAATTGATTTGGTTATTATTGATTGATTGATTAAATAAATATATAAACAAAAGTTTTAAAAATAGTAAAAATATTTATTTTCAATCCGCCAAACTATATTTTGCAAATACAGACTCGTGGAAGTTTAGTTTTTATTATTTCGTAATAATAATATTACATTGAGTTATACTTAAATTGAAATCCTTACTTTCAGATCAACATCTCGCTCAGGTGTCTTAGGCGGTCTTGGAGGTTTCGGTGGTTGCTTCCAGCTGAAAGCTATTGAACAAGAATACAAAGTATGTTATTACATATTTATATTTTATAGCATACCACATGTCCCTGGGATAGTGAAATACTTTTATCACTTCAGAATTAAGAATCAATGTAAGATCACGCGTATAGTTTTGTAACCTATACAACTATACGCATATTATACATACTATACGTATTATTTCTAATGCTAACTAACTAGCCAATTAGGAAAATAGCTAATTTCCTTTAAAATATTTAATACGAGAGCTCTTAGAAATGTGTAACGATAGATGGTAATTTATTTCGACGTGTTTCTCTCACTGCGTAGGACCCAGTGCTGGTGCTGGCGGCGGACGGCGTGGGCACGAAGCTGCAGATCGCGCAGCGCACCAACCGGCACGACACCATCGGCGTGGACCTGGTGGGCATGTGCGTCAACGACATCCTGTGCAACGGCGCCGCGCCGCTCACCTTCCTCGACTACTTCGCGTGCGGCGCGCTCGACGTGCACGTCGCCAAGAGCGTCGTCGCCGGCGTCGCCGACGGCTGCCGGCAGGCCTCCGCCGCGCTCATCGGTATGAGATATACTTTAATCATGCTACAACTATATTTTAACTGACTTCCCGAGATGTCGTTAGCTATTAGTACCATTGGTCATTGTTGACGCTTGAATAAAATATTTCGCTTATGACAGTCTGTGCATCATCTAACAAATAAATCTCTGGATCAGTAGTAATTTAATAAAATAAAAAGTGGCACAATGTCTGTTTTCGTTGATGACAAGATATTGGGTTACCTAGCAACTGCAATATACAACGGATAAATTATTTATAATTGTATTTATATTACTTATAAATTCTACTAAAATTATTATTAATTATTTGAGTAACTAAAAACTGAAAATAGCTAAATAAAAGTCGCATATAACTTTTTGTAGTGTAATTTTTGCATATTTTTTAACAGAAAATGCCTGTGCACATAAGTACCAGCATGTCATTATATCACTTTATTCATTTTGTATTTTTAGTCGAACATATTTTTCTCAAAATTGTCCAGTAATTATTTAATTCAGATTAAATTATTTTTGTTGTATAGGTGGCGAAACAGCAGAGATGCCGGGCATGTACCCGGCGGGCGTGTACGACATCGCCGGCTTCGCGCTTGGCGTCGTCGAGCGCTCGCACATCTTGCCTAAGATCAACGATATCACCGTAAGTGACCATATACGTTTGGCTTGCCATGCCCAAATTTAGATTCTATTCGAAAACTTCGTAAATTGAGTCCCACGTTGTTTTTTTGATTGTTGCACAGGAATTGGGTGGCTCCCCTCCACGCTTAGCATAGACAAGAAAATAATTGCAAAATATTGTATATGGGAGTTTCTTTTTTGTCGACGAATTTTGGAGTCTATTTATTCCGAACCTGCGCCCCTCTTAGCATGTGGTGAGGAAAAATTAAAAACTAGTTGATTTTTCGGCGATTTATTTTTGATGGACTATCCTCTTTACAAACCTATACAGTTACGCCCATGACAAGTCGTACCCCTATTTGTTACTTATCAGACCCTATTGTTTACAGGTGGGTGACATTATCATAGGGCTGCCGTCCAACGGCGTGCACAGCAATGGGTTCAGTCTCATACACAAGCTGATGAAGAAGGCCGCGCTCACGTTCGCTGACAAGGCGCCCTTCAGCAGAGAGGGACTCACGTTGGGTACGCTTTAGAATCATTTAATAGTAATGGTTATCGTAAATGCAGTAGTAACTATTCGGAATACACCAATTCTGTATATTTTTGAACGATTGGATGTAAATGGATGAAGTAATAAAGTCTCATAAATGTATAAAAAGTACTTTTTTAATTGTCATTCTATTTCTTTTATTTCCCTTTTTTGCGATTGAAATAGCAAACGAGCAGAAAATCCACCTATGGCATGTAGGTGCTACCGTCCATGAAAATTTATGAGTTACTTCATATAGAACTATCTGAAGTCTGTTACATCCAAGTAAGATATCATGGCTATCATAAGACCGGTTTTTCTATTGCGAATTTACTGCGAATTCGTTAGGGTTTCAACGCGTCCGTCGTGTATGCGCGTATCATAATTATGTATAACGCACGAATGCGGTGGGCGGACGCACGAAAGAACTCAAAGGACCGCGTCGCTTACAAGTCACGTCCGCAGGATGCACGACGCGTGTGGCTGGGATATTCATTGCTTCGTATAGATTGATAGCTAACAGTGTTTCGCGCGATCCGGTCACGGATGTTAAATTCAGGGTTACATTTTGTAATATCGAATTTGTCCATTGAGGCGCTCACATGGAACTCATCCTTCACAAGTATTGTTTGTTGCCTAGGCGAGGAGCTCCTAAAGCCAACGCGGATATACGTGAGCAGCGTGCTGCCGGCGCTGCAGCGCGGCAAGGTGAAGGCGGTGGCGCACGTGACGGGCGGCGGGCTGCTCGAGAACATCCCGCGCGTCATCCCGAGCTCCGTGCGCGCCTGGCTCAACGCGCACTGGTGGAACGTGCACCCGGTAACTATACTTATAGGTCGTTACAGTGACGAGTTGCTGTAACTCGTCGAGAGATGGCGCCATTTGTATGCTGCATTTAAGCTTTTGAAGTTTTTTTTTATTTTGAATTAAAAACATATTAAGATATTTTACTTTTAATACTCGTCTATTGATTATAAACTCGTTGCCAAGTAACTTTCGTTTAAAATATCCCAAAAGAAAGAAAGTTAAAATGGTTTGAATTTATTATGTATCTAATAAACTTAAATAAAGGTTGGGTTTTTAAGCAATATATTTTGACATAATCATGTAGAGTACTATCACTTTATTTAGGGGTAGTTAAATAAAAGTGTGATGCGCAGGTGTTCGCGTGGATAGCGGACACGGGCGCGGTGCAGGACGACGAGATGCTGCGCACCTTCAACTGCGGCATCGGAATGGTGCTCATCGTGGCGCCCGAAGACCAGGCGGACGTGAGTTTCTGTCTTTTCTGTTTTATTCTCTTTTTATTTCAGTTTTGGGTTTTTTTTCCTTTTCTTTTAAGATACGCTATAAGTTGACTAGACTAAATGAATGAGGTTAATATATTATTGCTTAGTCCTAACATGTTCTATCTTCCATGTAATCAAATCAATATTATGTTTTCCGGCCAATTTTAATCTTTATCCGTGCTTTAACCTGATCAATTGGGAATATTTGTGTTTTCAATAGGAAATATATTATAAAAGCGTATACACATATGGCACATAAAAGCATTATTGAAATAATTATATAAAAAGAAGGTCATTAAATGGCATTTATTTGCAGGTGATGAACATAACCCGTTCGTTCGGCGCGATGGTGATCGGCAGCGTGCAGGCGCGGCCGGCGGGCGGCGCGCGCGTCGTCGTCGACAACTTCGCGTCCGCCGTCGACTTCACGCGCCGCATGCCGCTCATGACCAAGAAGAGGGTTAGTACACACCACATTATTTTCAAACAGTCATATTCGATCAAACGGGTTCCGATCCGGCGGTAGTGTAAGAAAATATTGTAACTGACAATTTGTAAGTGCCCCCGTAGGTCTATGCAAAATAAAGACATTCCATTTCATTTCAAACTCGCCCTCCAGTGGAAAATTTGAGGTTCGAATCCTAAGCTGATTTTCTAAAATGATGTGTATTTAAAATCACGTATTTGGAAATTAACATTGGTTTACGATAAAAGAAACATTGAAAGGCAACCTTCACCGCTGATAGTTCGTAAATAAAAGATCGCAAGGTTAAAGTGTACCAATTCGTATGGCGATGTATGTGATCGTCTATAGGTGGAACGTGCTCTTTGAGGTCGTTATAGACTTTTATATGATTTAGTGACTAATTAATATCATATAGACCACATTCTCATCGTTCATCTAAGAAATATACATAGCTAAATAGCTAAAATGCAGCCGAGCTTATGAGTCGAACTTTAAAAAAAAGAAATTACACCGTATAAATTAAAAGAAACTATCGAAACTCAGAAATTGAATTGATTTTGATACAAAAACATACCCTTTTTTCGTCATCCTATAGTATTAGCTATATGGATCAAATTCTGGGAAATAATTATATATATAAAACTAAAGGTAATGGCTCATTTAAGGAAAAGCTTTTTTTTTCGTCATCCTTTATACCGAGTCCTAACTTACAAACGATATCACATCGATTTTGTACTGTTACCTTTTCACCATTTCGTTATACTTTATAATATCCGTTTCGGTCATCAACACACATTCGAAAATACGTGTACTTATTAATGATCCTCGAATTTTTTTGATATTACGTTGGATATATAGGCTTCGACACAGACTTAAAAATCAGCCTGTACATACTATGATGCAGGAACTCAGGTTGTCAAGGGAAACACATTCATATAACTTTTTTATTGATTACTTATGTTGTAACTGAGGGTATCTTCCAGAGTGAACTTCTTACATGGTAATTTATATACTAATAACCTACGCGATGATATGCTATCCAACCTTATGTATCCGCAAATCTTACAATATTATAGTCATACTTATGACACTACAATACAAGTGTCCGGGCAGGTGGCGGTGCTGGTGTCGGGGTCGGGCAGCAACCTGCAGGCGCTGCTGGACAGCACGCGCGACGCGGCGCAGTGCGTGTGCGCCGACGTGTGCCTCGTCATCAGCAACAAGCCCGGCGTGCGCGCGCTCGAGCGCGCCGAGAGCGCTGGGGTGCCCGCCTTGGTTAGTATCATTCCATTGCAGTATTGAAGTATGAAGCGTCTCGAAATATGGAGTCATCAATAAATTTCGTCACACGTTTAGGAGTGGGGGAGGGGGTCGATAAAGTGTAGCATTATATGACAAGGGCAGGGAGAAGAGCTAAATTTCGTGACGTCACATTTCAAAATCTACATGAGCATTAATATATGAAATTTGTATTACATTAATACCACAATAATACTTTTTTTATTTTATTTTTATTGCACAATAATTTTAATATAAATAAATATAATTTAGGAACTGCTGTTCTAATTAAATAAAAATTTCCTTGACTAAGATTGCAAGATAAGTGACATCATACTTGGAGGGGGGGGGGGGGTCTCACAAATGTGACCATCTGTGACAAGGATGAAGGGAGGTAAAAGAATCATGAAATTTGTGTTACGTAATTTATGGATGACCTCCCCTATTTAGATATACTACTTCTGTCTGAATATTATTTCTAGGTATCCTATGTAGGTATAGGTATGTGACATTAACTTAAAGCTTTAGTTCGAATACAACCACTTAATACACATGTATTATTTATGATCCCACTTATGGGATAATCCCACAGTATCAAACGAACGTTTCAAACGTTTCATTTCGAAAAAAGTTCGTATTAAGTAAATTGTTGTTCTGTGAAGATTTTCCATCGCATTTGCCTTGAGAGATTCAATGTTATAGCATTTTGCATTTTCCAGGTGTTTAACCACAAGGACTACGCGACTCGCGAGGAGTTCGATCGCACCATATCAGCGACGCTAGAATCGCACAAGATCGACATCGTGTGTCTTGCAGGCTACATGAGGCTTCTGTCCGCTGAATTTGTTCGAAAGTAAGACCAATCAAGAAAATCAGGAACGAGCATGCAGTCCACCTGATAGTGACCGTCTAAGGATATCTGTAATGTAATGTACACAAGATTAGGTTGGCCACAGTTGCATTGCTCCCCCGGACTAAGTAAAAGTTCAACTATAAATATACTTCAGACCAGAATACTATGTCGAACCATGCGCGTTCTACCAACTTCAATATGTGAATAAAAATTGCAGATCAGTTGTGGATTTTTTAAAATGAAAAAAGCATTAAACAATACTAAAATAAAACAGCAGAGTAATTGAAGTGGGTGGTCTACTTCATTTATTGTTTCTGAGGGCTTATCGGGAATCATATTTTAGACCAGACTTCATACAACTTACACTGCTATTGATCATAATATTATTTTATTGATAGATTATAGTTAATTTTCATTATTAAATTTTATCTCTGTTTTGATTCTCAGTGTGTTTGTACTCTTGTCTTTAAATCATCTTTAACACAACTTTTATTTATTTTTCAGGTGGAAAGGACGTCTCATCAACATCCATCCGTCTCTGCTGCCGCGTCACCCAGGTCTGCACGCCCAGAGGCAGTGCCTCGCCTCAGGAGATACCAAATCCGGTTGTACTGTGCATTTTGTTGATGTGAGTAGAAGAATCAAGTTTGAGTGCCATTTATTATATAGTGTATGAAATGTATGAGTGTCTAGTTCTCACTTTTGAACTTCTTTAAAAGCTTGCTAGGAATCCCAACTTGGGCGAATGTATATTGGAATTTATCATAGGTGTGTTGTATGCTTGCTTTTTCATTGCTATTCCTCCTTTTTTGCTGAAATGAGATGTGTCATAGAATGTAATGCTTCATAGAGCATGTGTGGTTTACTGGCCCGGAATAGTGTAGTGGTAAGGCGGAAAGGTGTGATGTGAGAGGGGCTTTACATTCGGCGGTGTAATGATTATTGTATTAAGATATGGATAAAAGTGGTTCACGTTCTGTAGTGTTTTATTGATGCATCATTGTAAGAAGGTGTAAACATCATTATTATGTTTATTTTTTTAGAAATCTTACCGTGTGGTCCCAAAAATACCTCTATATTTTTAAAGTTACTTGAAACTAGCTTGTTGAATTGATTAAATGTGGTAACATATAGTAAAATCGTTTATGTATATTCAAACTGTTAATAAAGACGTGTACATCCAGGAGGGCATGGACACGGGCCCGATCATCACGCAGGAGGAGGTGCCGGTGCTGGCGGGCGACACGGAGGCGGCGCTGGCGGAGCGCATCCTGCTGGCCGAGCACCGCGCCTACCCGCGCGCGCTGCGCCTGCTGGCCGCCGGCCGCGCCAGGCTCTCCTCGCAGGGGAACATTATTTGGAACTAATTCGAACAACTTTCCTTTAAATTTGTTGAAAAGGCTACACTTAGTTTTATCAAACTCCATTACAATATAATAAGTTGTCATTTTAGTTTTTGAAGTGATAACTTTTTAAGGGATGGTAAACCGCTTCGTTTCCTAACGCGTAACGGCGCCAGTCTTTCTGGCTTCTTTTTCTCTCACGCCTAAGGCAGCGTCAGGCAGGCTTTTCCTTTCTCACTGTAGCCCACAACGCTAGCCATATTTTGGGCAGAAGCTTTTTTTCTTCAGTGTTTAGTGTGCGATAGACATATTTATATATTAAATAATTCAATATACGTTAGTTTAAGTTGTCATTTCTGTTGGACGTCCCGAGGTGCAATACCTTTTTTTTGGTCTTGGGACTCGTTCGTATAAGTCAATATAATACGTTTGTATTACTAAAATAACACATTCGTAATAAAGTCAAGTCATAAGTCGTTAAAAAAAATCGAGTCTTCAATAATATTTAAATGACTAACTCTTTTTAATCACTCTGGAACTGACCTCGCCGCTACACAATTTTTTACGTTACGATTTTAACAGCTATCATGTAGCATTAACTGTTGGAAAAAGACTAAAGCTTAAATACTGCCGTCGGTTCCGTTGTAAGTATATCACTCTGTTAACACCAAAAACGTGGTTACTTATCACTAACAATATTATTGAAACGTTACATTTACGTATGGACAAGAACATATCGAAAAAACTAACTCAATATCACCTGGTACCGATAATATTACACTAGCCGTCACACTGGCGTGTTATATCACATTATATTGTCTGTGGGTTCTGTCATGAATTTATTTTGGAATTGCATACATAGTATTATATCTGTGTAAATTTATGGATAAATCTTTAAAGATTATTTCCTAGCCCACATTTTTAGATAAATCATATCAAACATATTAATTTTCTCTAATCTACTTTTTTGTTTTGTAATGCCAACTTGCAAGGTGCCTTATAATATTGTTTAAGGGAAATGTATCTGACATTCCAATAACTATAATTTGTGTGAAACCTTCTAAAAATGTACATACAAGTTTTTTAGTCAACTGCTATATATAGCAGAGTAACTATATCGGGTTGTAATATATTATATAGCGTCTGAAAAAATACGCGCGTTATGTTCTTCATACATTTTATATAAACAAAAAACATATGTTGTCTTCCATATTAAGAGTGTAATGATAATAATGTATACTCGTTCTCGAATAAAAACATAATTCTCATCATAATATGTAATAAAATATCAAACTTAGTATAAGAACGTCTTGAATTCATATTTTAAGCATGTTCAAATAAATGTTTCCTATATAAAGTTATTTTTACGAAGTATATTAAATGTTAATGCCATAAAATAAGTAGGTTAATTTTTTTACAATAAAATATTGTTTAGCATTCCTTGTTTTATTAATCACCTAATACAACTTCTAACAATTTATGAATAATATCACAGATTTTGTTTCACTAAGTTAAATGGGATTACAAAAACAAAATAACATACAATATTGTTGGGTTTATCTGCTTTATCAGCATTGTAACCTAAAACTATATCTATAAGGTAAAATAAAACTTGTGTAATGTTAGACTGGAACCAAGTCCAAAGTCAATTACATTGTAAATAACAACAGGCAACTAAATACTATAGAAATCTAAAAAGAGCTGTCTAATAAGTTGGCGGTTTATATTTTAGTTAGACATAGGATTTAAGTCTATCGTTTTATATGTTATAATGTATTTAATCATTTATAAACGAAGTTGACACTACTTCCAATTAATTGACAGCCATTACGTGATTATATCACATAGAGCTGCCTCTAGTTTTGTACATTTTTCTTTTTGTCTTTAAAAGATACAAAGTCACTTAAGACTTTGAAGATCACACTAATGATATCCTCGTTCTCTGCAACAACAACAGGTTTAATAACCTTTACTTTGTCTACCTTCTTAACTGAATGTATTCCCTTCTCTAGAACATCCTGACATATCTTTTCAAATTCTACATGAAGTTTCTGTTTGTTCAACAAAGGCACAATTAAATTATAGGTATTGATTTTTATATTAATTGATTTAGCTAAATCTCGATTGCTTGTACAAATTCTATCCCATTTAATTTGGTCTTCATTACATAATGGATATGGACCTAAATACATCCTTTCTTCTTTAATCTCTTGCTTAAGAGCTTCTATATCTTGTTCTATTTCCTAGTTCATAGTAATCCATTCGGGGGTGAAACCATTGTTTATGAGTACCTGAAACACAATTAAAATTAAATAATGTACTTTGTGTGAGTCTGTAATAGACTTTAGAGTTTGATATTTAGAAAGGAAAATGTCGAAAATGATTAATATGAATGTCTCTACTCTGTTTTGTGTGATTATCAGATTCTGTATTTTATATTTGTACATTTTTTCAGCAATTAAAATCTTGGAAATCTTGAGTGTAGGAATTTAGAGCACTTTAATAAACCATTGATACTCTGAAAAGTGTATAAACTTAAATACCTCATTCAATTTGTGTGTTGTAAAATCAACATATGGATTCCTGTTTTGATCTTTCAAGGGTTTTCCTTTGCCACTTAAATTTTCAAACTCCCCTTTAGACATAGATTCCTGAATCAAGTCCTCTACAAGCCTATCAAAGCCATATTTGGTTTTTATATCATGTTTCTTAGCATAGTGGTCTTTTTTCATGAGAGTGTTGTCAGATGCTACGGCCTTTGCTACTCTGTGCTCCATTACATTGATTGCTGCTTTTTGTGCACGTGATTGTGCCCATTGCTTTTGTCTTTGAAAAGGTGTGCCATGACCAACTCCCTCAAAACTCAAGTATTGACGGTGCTGTGGTGCTGTATGCTAAAAGTTGTTACAGAAATTAACATTTATAACAAGTCATCAAACCAAAATACACAAACCTCTGTTAATATCTATATTTACTGCAACCATAAAGGGCTTGGGCTGTAGATCTATTGACAACTATGAGAAGTAAATTATTTTGGCTGCAAAATTTTAGAATATAGTGTAAATCACCTTTATTGCTTTTTTTATAATTCAATCATGTTAAAACAAAAATTCGGTTAATTCATTTTCAAGAATTGTTAAAATTTCGGTAACTATGTTAAATTGAAGAATTAGCTAAATAAAGAGCAATACCCTGATGTCATACACAATCTGCTCCACTTCGTCTTTCTTGCTAGAGCCAGTGTTATGCTTGGATAGAACTCTGAATGCATTTTCTATAGCCACAAACTTGTCTATACTGGCCTCTGGTGACCCGGAATCAGGATGGTACTTCTTGGCGAGTTCTAAAAAGGCACTTCGAACAACATCCTGCTTTGAATGTATAGGGATGTTGAGGAGTTTGTAACATTCCTGTAAACATATACACACATATATAAAAGTGAATATAGTTTTTAACAACTTAGAGGAATACAAATATAGTATACAATGATAAGTTTATATTTAAGTAAAGCGCATTAACAACAAACACAATATATTGAGATATAGGTTATGCAGTAAAACATAGCTAGTGTTTATATACACTTATTTAAACTTCAATAAAAACCAATGCTAAAGACAAAGCGTGGCTTTACCTAAATAACATAGCCCAGATCATCACCTTGTTCAACGTCGCCAAACATTATTAATTTTCTAAACACTTACTTCGATATTCTTCTGAGAAATTGTGGTTATCGATTTAGCCGTAAAGTAATTGTAAACATTTAATGGATTCACACGGAAAATTGGGTTGATTGTTTTGTTCATTTTGATTACATTATTATTGTTTATTGCGTAATTCTAAGCTGTTTTTAACATTTTACGTAAATATAATCTTTTCTTGATTTGTTATTTTTCTTCTGGACGTTTTTGACATTGACAATCATATGTTAGGCTCAATATTTGCAGTTGTAGAATACTTAAATTAAAACATTATAGTAATATTAACTATAAGCATATAACCATATTTTCCTTTGTAAAGTATTAAATAAG
>DWND01000235.1:0-11470 GCA_018250195.1 Cecropterus albociliatus | reverse complement strand
ATTTCATACATATAAAATATAAAGTGTAAGTTACAAACAGTGAACGGTGAGGGTTAAATAAACAAATTTAAAGGCACTGGTGTTAATGACGGTCACTTATATGATTTCAGCTGATGCGGTGCGTGGTGGGCGCGGACATCGGGTACGCGGCGCTGCAGGAGATGGTGGACATCCTGCGCGGCGCGGGCGAGGCGGGCGACGAGGCGGACGGCGAGGGGGACGAGGCGGACGCGGGGCTGGTGCGCGGCGCCGTGTTCTACATCAACATGGCGCTGTGGGGGCCGCGCCGCGTGCCGCAGCTCGACGTCTCCTTCCTCGCCGTGCTGCCCGCCTTCCTCAAGGTGCGCCGAGTGTGGATGGCGTTATGCGAAGAGTCATTAAGATCTACATGAAACATTATTGCCTATTACACTTGAGCTCGGCATTACGCGTGAGAGGCTGGACCGATTTCAAACAATTATTTTTCTGATGTGTTTTACTGTCGGGAAAAAAATACAAAATTTGCGCGAAAAATTTAAAAAGTAATTAGAAAAATACACCAAACGTTGATAATATAAAACTTCGTATTGTATCGAAGTTAGTCATTTGACAATGAATTCTAAATCACAGTTTGGCGAATCATAGTTAGTTATTTATAAATAACTGAGTAGTATAGTGTTATTGCCTAAGCGTTGTATAGCGACTTTGTCTTTTGTCAGTTTTTTTTTCAATGCGAGCATTAATTACTTGAACATAATCCTACTTGATGTTGACAATAGATTTCCTGGGTGGTAGAAAACACTTCCCCCCTATATCACTATATTAATATTCCGGTGTGTGACAGGCTCTGCGCGTGCGGCAGCCGGTGGTGACGTACGAGGTGGTGGTGGCGCTGCAAAGCCTGGTCGCGCGCGCGCCGCTGCAGCTGCACGACGCCGCCTGGGACGCGCTGCTCGCCGTCGTGCGCGCCATCTTGCTGCAGGACAGTTAGTATTCACATACGCACACGCCCACATACACACACACGTGCTCGTGTCCCCCACAGCTAGTGATGCAGAGCCAGTTTTTTTTTTGACCAATTTAAGTTATCAAATGAGAATGCAGGACACCTGATGCTAAGCGGTGACTGTCGCCCATAGACATCTATTGGCAACTTCACATAAAACAAGGGTACTTCTATATTAAGTCGATCACAGATTCGTTGTTGCTTCCAAGGACTAAGATGGTCGCCTCATATAGCGCTTACACCGAAACGCAAGAACTGCTTGACGTTAGTAATGATGGTGGTGATACCCTAATAGGCATTTAATATCAGCAGGTGATTAAAGGAAGTCACACCTATATCTAGCATGAAGCATCTTTTTGTTTCGATTGCGAACACTACCCTGCATGGTTACCGAAATGTCTGCAATTACCACTGCAATGTCTATCACCTACATAATACAAAATAAATAAATTTCAGAGTCGTTCGAGCCTCCGAACGAACTGATCCACTCGCGATTGCATGCGCTGATCACTTCCATCGAGCAGCTGCACGAGGCGGGTCAGTACCAGGGCGACGCGGACGCGCTGCTCGATCTCATCGACTGCTGCGGACACGACCGACCGGTACCGACAATCTAAATTTGATTCACTTCGTTCGTCTCATTCTATTCATTGTAATCTTAATATATTTGACTATGACGCTAAATGATTGACAATAGTATACACATTTATAGCATAAATCATCATATGAGTTTTAAATTTTAGAAGGTCACTTAATATTAGTCTATATATGTAATGTTGTAAGTGATGTTACATTTATTTTGAACTGCTATTTTTATTAAGATTTTTTTTAAGTAACTAAACATTTTTCATTAGCATTCAACTATATTGAACCTGTATCAAAATTGGTGGCTTGACGTGTTGATGGTGTCGTCAGGAGTGGTCGACGATGCGGCTGGTGAGCGCGCGCGCGGCGTCGCTGGCGCTGGGCGGCGAGTGGGCGGGCGCGGCGCTGGCGCTGGCGGAGCGCTACGTGCGCAACGAGCCGCGCCGCGCCGTGCGCCTGCACGCCTTCCAGGCGCTCGTCGCCTTCATTCGCCGGAACCGGTGAGTCCACACTTCTCGCCTGAGTGAATGAATGATTCGAAGAATTTATATTTATTGTACATTTAAACACTATTTTGATTTAGTGATTTAGTAACAATTGTATTAGAACTGGTTTATAGCTAGATTTCTAATACGACATATAGGTCAACAATAGTCCACGAAGTGCCGTTATTCTTACCTTTATTCAGTTAATAAATGTTTTCAATGTTTTAGCAATACTAACTTTTGTTGTTGGTCAATTTACTCAGAATACCCTGATAACGGAGTCGATTGTCGTTGACCATTGCTACATATTAACGATAATTTTTCATGTTTTAACTTGACAAATATTTTTATGAATATAAAAGCAAATGTAATTCCTCTAATTTACTTATTATTTTGCGGCATTGTTTTTTTTTTTTTTTTAACCTTACGACTATAATTAGCGAATATCAAGTGGAGTGCTATATGTGTGTCGTGGTCGGTGTCGGCAGCTGCGGGCACGGCGAGGAGCTGGCGGAGCGCGTGGGCGCGCCGCTGATGGCGGGCGTGGCGCTGGACGCGGACGCGGCGCTGCGCGCGGCCGCCGCGCGCGCCATCCCCGACCTGGCGCGCATGTGCTGCTCCGACGCCTGCATCGACCTCGTCGACCTGCTCGAGAAGGTAACGCCCGCTGGACTGTGTGTTGTTGTGGCCGCCAGGTTCAACGCGGGTCATCACAAGCCTAAATTTCCCTAATCTCATGCTCTTCCACTACATTTTTATATATCACGTTCCATACGCGGTAGCGCCACAGTAAATGAATCGTCATATTTTACCAAAAAAAAAATGGCGATGAGTACCTCTAAAGTAATAAGCAAACTTGTTATAACATATTTTCGTTACATTTTTTTTTTGCAAACCTCCTACCTATCTAAAGATCATATCATAATGCCGTCCCCTCACGCGCACTAGTTTTACGTCTTCCTTACGACCAGATCCTTACCGCGAAAGTCACTATGTACAGATCCTAAATCGTCCGTTCGAAACGTGCGGCGGCGAGCCGCTGCCGGCCGAAGCGGACGCGACGGACGTGCGGCTGGCGGCGGCCGGGCTGTTGGAGCTGCTGCACGACAAGCTGCTGCGCGCGCCGCCGCACCACGCCGCGCGCGCGCTGCTCGTGCTGCTCGACCATCTCGACCACCACTACCGGCACCCCGCTGTGTTTCACCACCACCCTGACATACGGATCAAGGTAACGACCGTGGCACGCACCGCGTCACGCATCTGACGTACCTTCGGGGTTACGCCGACTCGTATGCCGTGACAACAGGACATCAATCTGCGTAGTTAGTACGATCTTATTACGTTTTCTCAAAACAATTATTGCTTATGTTTTTATACATTGCAACGTATAATCGGAAACTGAAATGTAAACGTGTAATGTGCGTCCCAATGTATGAGCGAAAACGTAATCAATCATTGAATAGACATAATTACGTCTTGCTAAGAATATTGTATACTTCATTGTCTCTTCATGTGAATCTATACTTGATTTTTTTTATATAACACTACTGTCTTTATGTACTTTACTTTATAATTTAATAACTTTACAAAATATTTCAGCGTTTTTTATCAACATGCTAAATTATTTTTATTAAAAAAATCATACAATATAAACCTTATTTATAAAAAAAAATGATCATCTCAATCTGAAGTTGCGAATAAAAATATTGTTGATTTAAAAGTATCATCGACATATTAATAATTGATACGTTTGTAGATATTCGACATGCTGTTCGGTCTGCGCGCGAACGCGTTCAACTGCGTGGGGTTCTGCTACGACGGCAGCGGGCAGGCGGTGTACGGGCCGGAGGCGCTGCGGCTGCGGCCCGTGTGCTCGCCCTTCCTGCTGGTGGAGCCGCCCTCCGCGCGCGCGCACCAGCCCGCGCCGCTCAAGGACGTGCCGCCGGTACGTGCACTCCTGGACACATATAAACATACACAATTATTATAGTAACATTTAATAAATAAATTTATATATAGGACATATTATGTGTAATACATTTTCACTGTAACATTTGAAGACAATTTATTTATCATGACTTATGATTTTCTAAAATTATTATATTTTACTACTTATTTTGGACTGTACTTTGAGATATAAAATAATGAATGTGCATGTGAGTTATATTACAGTATGCAATATAGGTGGTCGTATGTGAAGTTGTACGGTCGCCTTGTAATATGTCTAAATACCTTAATCGATAAAATGACTTCAATCGATTTCCCAATGGTAGTAAGGTCTCGTAACATCGACCCGGGTGACGTAACGTGTGCGTGGTCCGGCAGGGGTCGTGCGTGGTGCCGGCGGGGCGCGCGGCGCGCGTGCTGAGCGCGGCGCTGACGCGCGAGGCGGAGTGGGCGGTGCTGGCGCACGTGCTGCGCGCGCTGCCGCACCTGCTGCAGGCGCGCGCGCTGGCGCTCGGCCGCCGCGCCGCCGACCTCGACCTGCTGGCCGCCACGCTCTGCGCCATGGTGAGCATGCATGCAGGTGGACGGCCGACGATCGACGGTCGGACCGTGTTAAATGTTTCTGAACGTCAATAACATTTGCTATGAGATTTAATAACTGTTATTATGACAACAGAAACTAACGTAATGCGTCTTATGACCTGTAAATAGCGTCAAATTTAACCGCATGTGATCATTCATACAAAACTATTATAAACCGTGAACTTTATTTCAGTTAAAGTGTTCACAAATTTTACAATTTAACGAACTAAACCTTGCTATCCAAAATTAAGTTTGTAATAATAGAATATGTATTCAAAATTATCGTCTCAACTCATTATGTGTGGGTGCAGACGAGAGCGTATAATTGATTCAATTTCTAAAATAATTTATTTGATTTCTACAATACTTATTACTTTATTTATGAATGTATTAAATTTAAATGTGTAAAAAATAAAAATAGCAGCAAACCAAATACTCATATGTATATGTACTTAAAAATTGACTATTCAACAATTCGTTATTAAACGTTTGATGTGTCCCATCAACATAAGATGTCCGGCGCGCAGGTGTCGGAGCGCGGCGCGGCGGGGCCGGGGCCGGGGGCGGGGCCCGGCGCGGGCAAGCTGCCGGTGTCGGAGTTCCACGCGGCGGCGCTGCCCGCGCTGGCGGCGCTGGCGCCCTACCACGCCTCGCTCGAGCCGCAGACGCAGCAGCGGATCGTGCGCTGCCTGCTCAAATATGGAATGGGTATACACTTTCTCAAACCTGCGTTATGTTATAAAAATATGTTAGTAGTCACTGAGGGGAGCTTTTCCTGTTGCGCTGGTTTACGTCCGCACGCGTTTAAAAGCGCGCCTAAATTAACTCGCTTGCGCCCGTAGTTCATGTGCATATGAAACATGCAGAAAAACACGCACGTCAAGAAGAGCGTCCTTAATCTACTTTCGGAGGTTTAAGATATCCTTGCTATATCCCAAATAATAAAAAATAACAGTTAGGTCAATATGATGGTATGTTCCAGTGCTAAGAACGCCGCAGCCGTACATCAACGCACTGACACTGTTCACGCTGGAGACGCGCGACACCATGGTTAAGATGTTGCCTGAGGTGCTGCTCGACCTCTCCAAGATCTCCGACACCAAGGCCATTGCCAGTCCCATGCTGGAGTTTCTCTCAAGTGAGAACTTTCACATTCTTATATCAATACTTTTCTCTCGTAAATAAAAATAAATTTAGACTCTAACTATTAAGAAAATACAGTTCCATTAACACACACACCTTACAATATTATGTGTAAAGATGTCATAGGTACTATAAACACTCACAAAATAACAAACAAACACACGTCTATGTTAAATATTTTACTCATAACTATCCCCGTACCACAATTCGGTGTGATTGATACACTCCACTACATTTTTAGAATAAAAAAAAAATGTTTTACGTACACATTTACATGCAAATATAGAAGAGTCGAAAACATCATCGCCACACTTATTTTTATCTAAGAGTACAATAGTTAAAAAAATAAGCGGTATTAAAATTTAGTCTGCATAGTTTGGGCAAGGCTCAATCTCGTCTTCGGTTCAGTACAGATGATTGGCAGTGGTCACTTATAAGTAATCAGTATTTTTTTTTTTTTGCATAAATACAGGTACATTGCGCAATGGAATTTATAATTATAATTTCATCTCTGTATATGCTCCATTTGCATTTATACACATAATATTATTTCGACTCATTAGCTATCTCTGTATTACATAAAAAGCTTTATACGTTCTGGTGTCCCCCAGCGCTGACGCGTCTCCCGCGCGTGTTCGCGTCGTTCGTGGAGGACCAGTACATGTCGGTGTTCGCCATCCTGCTGCCGTACACCAACCCGTCGCGCTACAACCACTACGTGGTGTCGCTGGCGCACCACGTCATCGCCGCCTGGTTCCTCAAGTGCCGCCTCTCCTACCGCCGGAACTTCGTGCGCTTCATCATACACGTGAGTGTCGGGACTCGCTGCTGATGACGATGCAGCGTCCGTGTGTTATCTTATAATTGAATGGCCAACTTCACTAAATCAAGAAAAAAATTGAAAGAAACATAAATTATGTATGTTCTGGTATGAGCTTACATCTAAAAAAAGTAATATGAAACAGATACTATATTAGAATTAAATTATCACTGCTTTTCGGTGAAGGAAAACATTGTGAGGAAATCTGCACATCAGAGAGTTCCCTAAAAAAAAGAGTTTTCAAAGGTGTTTGAAGTCTACCAATTCGCACTTGGCCAGCGCGGTGGACTATGGACTAAAACTCTCTTATTCTGTGAGAAGACCCGTGCCCGGCAATGGGACAATAATGGGTTAACGATGATACTATATTATATTACAAGAGAAAATCTTGAAAACACTTGAAATACTATACTAAATACTTGAAATTAAATTTCAAGTATTTATTTTATGCGACACCTTTTTTAGTAATTGTTTATTGTAACATTTGTTGTATTTTACATCTATTGATTTAACGTACTAAAAATATGTTTTGCAGGGTTTGCACAACTATATAATAATGCCGTTCGAGGAGCAGATGCATTACAAGACGAACAATTTCTCGCAGACGTCGGCCAACGAAGATTCATCAAACAGACAACGGAGTTCGAGCCTGGTTTGTACATTTTATTTTAAGAAAATATAAATTTTAATTATCGGTATGATAAAGTTCATTTATTAAATAATCATAAAAAGAGTATAATATAGAACCTGTGTGTAATATACTATATGGGTTCTTGTACATTATTAGTGCGTAAAAGTATATTTGTTGATTATTATATTAATTCTGTGCCTCTAGTGAAAATATACAAGTCTGATTTTGGAACAAAAAATCATTTTGGTAAAAAAAAAACTTTTACCTTTTTTTCATGACGACTACAGAATTTAGACATGTGCCGTGTTGTATTGTTAAATAATCGATTTTTTAAGCTTTTTGTTGTAGAGATCATGCGTACACGACCTCGATCATGTCGTATTCATATGTCGATATTTTAGCTTATGTATAGTACGAGGTACATTAACGAATGAACAAGCATTATCCACGTCGTGTCGTACCAGGGCTCCAAGGCGGTGTCCCGCGCGCCGCTGGCGGGCGCGGGCGGCGCGGGCGCGGGGGGCGCGGGCGGCGCGCCCGCCGCCTTCCACGTGGAGCTCACCGAGACCTGCGTCGACCTGCTCGCCAGATACACCTTCACGCCCTGCTCCGTCAAGCCGCACAGGTCACTATACGACACGTTCTATTATACATCTTATTAAAACGTATATTATGTTTTAGATTAAAAGTAAAATATAATTCGTTTTTATTTCTTTTGCGAAGAAAATACGTCTAATATACTGATGTTACATTATCGGGTTGCAGAAGCGACACGGCAGAATTTTTATTTAACGGTGGACAGTCAACGACGTGGCTAGTGGGTCACAAGTTAGTCACCATCACCACTTCTGGTTGCTTACAAAACTCTATTAAACAAGGACTTTGCGATAGGTAAGAATCTATTATTTGTAATCGATTAGGGGAAAGAAATAATATTTGATTTTTAATATAAATTAACAATTAAATATTATGTAAAGTATACACAAATCTACTTTTCTTAAAGGGTTATTTATTTGTAAAATGTATTTAGCTAATATACATTCCTAGTATACCTAATACTTGCAAACTGGTGATCGAAAAACTTGGAGAGTAATGACAAAATTATGCTTAAAATTACATTAAATTATATGCAGTAATAAATAAAACAATGTAACAAACTAAATAAGAGAGGGGTGACGTACGGTACGTTAAAAGTAATAATTTTGGAGCTTGGCTAAAAAGGTGGTCTTGGCAAAATGTTACCGGGTGTGTCGGCAGATGCGCGGCGCTGTGCCGGCGGCACGCGGAGAGCGCGGCCAGCCCGCTGCCGCCGCTGCTGCCCGACGACGCGCCCGCGCAGCCCGCGCCCGTGCAGGTACCGAGCGATACTGTTACATACACGTACTATAATATCACTATAAACTTTTATAGTGTCAACATTTACCTTATATTAAAACGTTTGAATACAATACGTATAAATATATCGAAATCTACTTTATATACTGTCGTTCGAATGTAGTTAATGTACGAAATGGTAAAACTGATGTTGTTTGACCGGGAAAGTACCACCGCCACACTTATTTCTAGCGTGAAGCGGTACTTGCGTTTCGGTAGAAGGGTGTGATTGCCGGCTCACTTATATATGAGGCGACCACCTTAGTCCTCGAAAGTAACAACGCATCTGTGATCGACTTCACATAGAACCCCAGTACTATATGAAGTTGCTTGCAAATGTCCATGGGCGGCAGTAACCGCTTACCACCAGGTGAACTGCGTTTGCTACTTCATTGTTATAAAAAAATGTATCTATACGTAAAAACTTGTGCTCTGCTCTCCTTTTGTTGTAATAGTTCACATTATTGTTACTAAGTTGAACTGTAAATTTTCCTATAAATAAATAAATTTCTTGTCATTGACGAAACCATGATTTCGTTTCGAAAAAGCTACCCCAAGGAAGATTTTATCAAAGTATTTATTGCTCTCCATAGAAACAACAAAACAACAATAAAGAAAATATAGTAAAGAAAGTCAAATATCGTATCGTTCATATATACATTTTAAAAGTTTTTTTCTTACTACTACAACCAATTGAACTAGAACCAAAACACATTTCCCCAGGTGCAAGTGAACGACAGCTCGGAACACAACAACCAAACGAACTCGACCACGAACAGCAACCACTTGCAAGTGCACACGCAGTCGGCCGGACAGAACAACACGCCCGAAGTTAAACGGTCAGTGGCACTATATAGCCTACGTCTATATTACACTACCAGACCAGTGCCCACTTCGTTGGACATCAAAAAAAATATTGTATCTCTTTTTATGCCACTATTTTACTTATACAGATAATCTTTATTTTTAATTAAGAACTTATAAACATATTTTCATACTTAAGTCAAAAATGAGAAATTTTTCATACAAATTTTACTACCCCATTTTACCCCTTTAGGGAAGAATTGTATCAATTTCAATTATACAGATCATTTTTAATTGTAATCAAAAACTTATATTCCTATTTTCATACCTATCAGTCTAGAAATGAGAATGTTCCATATAAACTTCACCCCCCTATTTTAACATCTTAGGGGTTGAATTTCTAAAAATCCTTTCTTATCGCTCACTTACATCATAAAAGGCACCCTTGTACCAAATTTCAAGTTTCTAGGTACAGTAGTATCGGCTGTGCGTTGATATGTCAGTCAGTGAGTCGGAATTGCCTTTTATATATATAGATTAACGAAACACCTCGTGAAGCATTGGCAAATTATTTACGTTTAAAGAATTCTGCGAAGAATCTATGTTAAATATTTTTATTGATATATATGTATTATATAATATGGCCACCGAAATACATACGATGGCATATGCTTGTGACTGGTGTGGTGTGATGCTTACAGTACTAACGATCGGGTGTTCTGCGATTGTCTATTTCCGAAATATCAATTAAAAAGTCGTAAAAAAAATATACGAATATTTGCCTTACGTATGCTCGGAAACACTTTAAAAATAATTGATGGATTATTATTTTTTTCCAACTAATGTTGTACTCATATTACTATAAAAAAAATTCGTACAACCTTTCGTAATTATCAAGTTCAGGAAAAGCGAAGCATGATTAGCATTAAATTTTGTAACTCCCTAGATAATACATCATTGAATAAAACTTATATTATTCATGTTGAAAACTATATGGTATAAAAAAGTTGAATAAAAATTAAAATTAAAATTTAAGTTTCTTGTCGGGTCTTCTCAGTTGAAGTCATGTTCCCATTTTAAAAGTACCCTCATAGGGCTATACAAATTAAATATAGACATTTCATCTCTTCTCATATGACGTAAACAACAATCGTAGCACACCCAGCTAACAAGCTTAATTGATGTAGAATGACTGTAAAAACTAAACTGTTTCTTCCGCTAGTTCCCGTTGCGTGTCCACGATGCGTGCTATGTGCACTTGTACATTGCAGAGCAACTACGCCTTATATTATGTGACTTATGTTATTTAAATAGTATTATTTTAATGCTATTTATATAACTGTTGTTAAGTGAGAAAGTGACTTTCACGAGAGAACATAATTAGGCTATGTAATAATAACACCAGCTTATTTTCCAGCTAATGCGATGAAAATCAAAAGTAATTTCGTGGTTCGGATAGACAGGCACCAGCGTCACTTCTATATTCAGCAACTTATATGACACTGCAATTATCTATCGAGTCCAGAATAGACTTTATTTTTTAAGAACTCGGTTGAAAGCTCTGGGTTTGCTTACAATCTTTTCCATCTTTTATTAATGTGACAGTTGATTACTTAAATAAATTGAAGGCTAAAATGCTTTCTTGGGCTAGTTAGCAATCAAGACGGGAAACCAAAACGAATACCAGTAGGTTTTGGTGTAGGGTCTGCGTAGGTACGTTAGCTAATGGCATGTGTGGGCGGGCGGCAGGTACAGCAAGTACTCGCTGCAGCACAGCCGCTCCACGGAGACGTCGTGCAGCTCGCTGTCCATCTCCGAGCTGCTGCCGCCGTCCTCCGGACACACCACCAGGTCTCCGCACGAACCCCATCGACGTGTTCTTAGAGCACATACTTTTTTGTTGTTATGCGATTCTCGTACTTTTAGAAGTTTTTTTGGATTTTATTGTTGTGTTGAAAGTTGTGTTTCAGAATGTTTCTAGCTATATGCTGAAGCTTTTATTTTTAGTTATTTCGGTGAATTTGTTTTTTTTTTGTTGTACGTTATTATCGTGACACCTTACACGCTTCCTTTTTATATTGTCAGGTTTTTTTTATTTTTACAAACGAAAATTA
>DWND01000234.1:0-11470 GCA_018250195.1 Cecropterus albociliatus | reverse complement strand
ATGGCTAAACTTGGAGTCTGCTTCCTATACTTACCGACATTACCATAAGGTGGCATTAGGTACTCTTGCAGGCAGATAAGATACACAATGGCAGATCCGAATGTAAAACCCGTTAGGAACATACTGGCTTTGAAGCATCGATAACCTGAAACAATGGTTATACTTATATATAAAATTCTGTTGTGTGTTTGTAATTTTACAATTCCTATACAAACAACTGAGTTAGATTTTTTTATGTTTATGTATTGTATTGAGCTATATACATCGACAGACACTGAACGTGGCAGATGCGTACCGTGGCAGACAAAATAGTATTTTATCTTTACAATATGTAATAACTTATTTATATCTTTTTTTATTCTCGACGGGGAAACCTTCAAAAGGTACCCAACGCCGTGGGAGCGACGCCGACGCGAGCGGCGTTGTGAAGATATCATATATGTTTTATTTTTCTGATCATATTTTGTATTAAACACGCATTTCTCAAATTTAAAAAATGCCAAAATTCAGCTCCCTATTTTAAATATTAGAAACGTTAATAGCAATACGTCGCATATACAACGATAGTTATAAGTATATCTCTGAAAAAACGGTATCACGAACAATGCACACCGAAAAATTCGTTCTATTCACTTATAAATATTCCTATGCCTACCGGCAGTTAACATAATTGCGCAGTAAATCATTTCATATCATTAACATTAACAATCTGAGTCCAGACAGTTATTTCACTTTCTTTTTATTCGAGAATGAGATGCATTTTTAAAGCGAACAGTACATAAACAGTCCAGGGAGAAATATCTCACGCTGTAATTGGGCCAGTGCCAGGCTGAATGCAGTTTCCCGTTTTAATGAAACTTTCAAAAACATTCTCATACGTCGCAACAAAAGTCTGCATATATAATCCGGATCATTAAAGATTTGATTCTAAAATGGCAGCGTGGCAGCAAAGTACGTACAGCACAAAAAAATATTTAACCGAACTTAACGCTGGATATTAACGGAATTATTTGGACAGAATATTTTACACGAATATAATGAATTTAGGAAGGAATAAACATACGTAAGTTTAATTTTAATTTGCAATAAATAATAATGTATTAAATATATATTATATAAATAAATGTTATTCGAAGCGCAATAAGTAGTGAATATGTATTAACTTTTTATCATTAGAAGTCAGTTAAACTTTTAATTTTAAACATCTTATATGCAGAAATATATTTACAACATAGACCAACAAAACTTAGCCACTAAGTCCTTTTCAAAGAACGTCATCATTTCAACGAATATCATCACCTTACACTGTACTTTTTTTCTTACAACAAGTAGCAAACGAGTATGCAATCAACCTGTTGGTAAGTGGTTACTGCCACCGATAGACACCTGTAAGTGACTTCGTGTAGAACAGGGGTTCCATCTGAAGTCAGCAACCACACCCTTCCAGCGTAAGATTTGCTTCACGCTAGATATACTTGTGGCGGCGTTATCTCCACACTATGCGAGTGAGACAGCATGAATTCGACCGTCATCTTTAATTCCAATCACACTCACAGAGTATAAAACAGTAAGAATTTATACTCACCGAATAAAGTGTACACAATTCCGAAGGCAATATACATAGCGCATATCACGCTGATTATCGGATCGTAGTTGTAGTCGATGGAGGTGCAGTATGAGCCCTCGATGTGCGGCCCGTTGAACTTGATCGTCATGTTGGGAGGTCCTCGCGTCACCGGCGGCACGAGCTGACCCACAGACGACATCTTATATCCTCACTCGCGATACCTCAGATGACGTTTGTGCTCTGTAAAGGACATTGGATAAATGCTACCGCTCTCAATGCGTACCTATATTCCTCTTCTCTGGCTTGAAGGTCATCTCCCAAAGTGTATACTTATGTGGCAGCAACGAACCTGTTACCAACTTCAAGGAGGACTCTCCCATTTATTTTTAACAAAGTTGAAGCAGCAAACGAGTGTGCAGTTTGCCTGATGATCAGTGATCATACCATAACTTCATATAGAATAAAGTTTCTACAGATGTGATCGGTCGATAGGTCGATACGTTGCCACTCCTGTTTAAGAAGTTATTCTAGTTATATAGTTAATTAAGTAATAAGTTATATAGTTTTCATGAAATGAAGAGCATGCTCGTTTACTATTTAAATTTCGTAAAAATATTTGTTAGTTACTTGTAGATAGACTGCTTTTGACGTTGCGAGTGCAGTTGCTTTTTGTTGAACAACTCAAAACTAGAAGCGTGCGGACAAGTTAGTAAGTTTTATTTTATTTTTTATGGAACCAAAACAAGTTTGCTCTCGAGTGCTATGCTATATTCATATGACGTATAACATAAATATAAATGTGTATATAAAATTATCATATCGAAGAAGTAAATCGTTCGAATAAATTTGTGCTTTAAGCCTTTAGAAACTTCTCAGAAACCCAGTACGTCAACAAGCTATCATGCATTGTCTTCCAAACTAAAGTTGTAAGCAAAATTTCATTTCAATCAGTCCCCGGGAAGTAGTTTTAATCTTCCTTGCAAGTTTTGTTAACATACAAATGCGAAGTTATGGAAAATTTTGTAATATTTTTTTATTAGATTGAAGTAGCAAACGAGCATGCAGTCCACCTGATGGTAGAGTGGTTACTGTCGCCCATGGACATCTGTAAGCATCTTTATATAGAACAGGAGTTCTATATGAAGTCGATCACAAATGCGTTGCTACTCCCGAGGACTGAGATGGTCGCCTCATATATAGGTAAGCCGGCAACCACACCCTTCCCACGAAACACATTAAACTGCTTCACGTTTCTACCACCTGGCTATAATAAATAATCTCATAATATGCAAACCGAATTATAAATCTACTTCAATCATCTGGAAAAATGTCGATTATATTTTTTACCGATTATAACAACTAATTTTGCAAAACGACCTTAATTCTTGTACGATGAGTTGTGTAAATGCGCTTTACCATTTTCATACTTTTATTTTTCAGGCATGGAGTTGGACTCAGTTTATAATTCCGTAACGTTTACAAAAAATGTAGACGGATTAAGAACTGCATATTTATGAACCTAGTTCAGTTTGGAACCTACTAAAATTAGAGTTAAAATTCATACTTTTGCTGGAGTTTGCTGAAAGGATGAGTAACATATTTTACTTTCATTGATTACCCGAAATTGTCAACATAGTCATCTCGGTTATCATTGCAATGAAAAATACATTTTTTACAGTTGTAGCAAACGATCATGTGATTACCGTCATTGGCCTTTGCCGCCCATGGATGTTTGTAACCAGCCCCGGATCTAGGGGGAGGCAATCCGGGATCTATGCCCCGGGCGGCAAGTTCAGAGGGCGGCAAATTCAAATCTTGTATACGAATGTGCAACTCATCATGGATTTACTTCGGATTGGGATGGGATGGGAGATTGGGACGCCTAGTCAGTAGGAAGTGGAACTCTTGACACGTATACGTTTTAAATGACCATCAATTAGTGGAAATCTAATGGCTGAAACGATGAAGATGGTAAAAATTAAATTTAAGTGGGCTGGGGCGGCATTTTCAAGTTTTTGCCCCACCTAAAAATCATTGAAAATCTGGGGCTGTTTGTAACCTGCCATAAAAAATATTTATCTTACCCTTGACCACAGATGCATTACTATCCCAGAAGACTTAAGTTGTAACAATCACACATCTTCCAGAACACAGCGTTTAACATTAGTCAGAAATAGAAATAATGGTAGTTCCCCTAGACACAAGCCACCAAAATTAACTACCAAAAGAAACCAAGCTATGAAAAGCTAAGCTACTGCAGCTTAGCTACCTCGTATAACTCTAATGGATAAACGCCCTTAAAGGGGCAAAAATGAAGACCTACCGTCTAACCTTAACATGAGTTTTTTTATCGGGGAACCTAGCGATAACACAGACAGGCTACCTGAAGAAGTCATCACTGTAGCTCATGGACATCACAACACCAGAGAAGTCGCTGATGGATCGCCGATCGATAAAGGAGATTTTTTTTGCACCTTTCACGAAATCACCATGTCTTACCGCGCAGATAAAACCTCAATAATACCAGTGAAACAAAACGAAAATCCTGGATCCGCCCGTGTTTTTCATATAAGTCTCGACTACATTTATATGTGGAATAAGAAATAATAATATATTGGCTTATACCTACACACGAGAACATGGGAAGCCAAGCTAATTTTTATTTTTAGTCTTCATAGTCATCAAATGGTTAATAAGGTATATATTATGCTAATTAGGTTTTAATATTCATATTGAGGTTCTGCTACGTTTTATCTATCTCAGATCAAAGTGTTCATGTTAATAAAGTATAAAATAAATTTTATAGCGCGAGTATTTTTGTTTAAATCTGTTTCTACAGACAGAAACGAAATGCTGTGCAGACTAAGTAAAAGAAAGTAAAGATTTTTTTCTATTCTCTTAGGATTAATATTAAATAATTGATCAAGTAAATATCAAGCTCGCATACGAAGGTTGTGTACCATCACTTAACTTTTATTATATATGTTATGATATTCAAAATAAAGGCCGCGGTTGAAGTACAGGCATTGTGGAGACTTTTGACTATTTCTACATATAAGTATTCAAAATATGAATCGAAAGTATTGTCATGTGTTTTCTTGTTTTCCCCTCCCCCTCCTTTACTCTTTGTATTAGTAGTTTATAGCTGCTGTTGTAATACATAACCCTAATATAGAGCCCCGTGATAGACAGGCACCAGGCTTGATCCTATGCTCTTGTTATCGGCCCTATTCAAAAGTTGCTGCTAGAACTAACAAGGTAACACGGAGAACTAGCAAATCAGTTATTTTAACAGACACGCCGATACTAAAAATGGAAAGGTAACCAAGAAAAATGGAAGAAAAACAGATAAAAAGTAGAAAAGATTTCTGTAAAAAGGAAGGTATTACAGAACTCTGATAAAGAAAGTGAAAAAGATGACTATTTTTGTCTGATATATTACGAAAGATGCAATGATAATTATTTTTTGTTTTTGTTTAAGAAAATTAATAGTTAGGTATAAAATAATAGTGTGATTAATGTGCTGTAACTTTTTACCCCTTGTGTTGTAACAACCAGCCCCTGACGTGGGGTTGAAAGTGACACGCCTCATTTTCTAGAATACTCTCAATGATTCCAATTCTAATAGTCTATTATATAACATTATGCTTAAATTTAAATCTTAAATAGTTACCGAATCAAAGGAACCTATAATTGAGTAATAATATCGCTAACATAAAAAGTTGTGGCATTTTAGAAAAAAAAATGTAACAACCAGCCCCGGTCTCCCCTACAGTAAAACTTAACAAGTGATCGGTAGTGCTAAGACAACAGCTAACTAACAACAAAAAGGTACAAATATCTGATATGGGGTATTTGATGTCAACGACAATGGTCAGGCTTATTTGACGGCGACCACGTAGTCGAACTTGTCGATTTTTCTTTCTTATTATTAGTGTGTATACAAAGGACAAGTATAAAACGTTTTCGCTAAATTACTAATATATTCCTGACGACTAATCTCTAATGACCTAACAAGTGGTTGTTAGTGTTGAGGTAGTAGTCAACAGCTAGCTCACCAACAACGGACACATATGATGACCTCCACTTGGACAGGATTTTCGCTTGTGTTTAAAAAGAATATAGATAGCAAGGTACAGAAATTTTTCACGTATTTACTAATGAGCCTGACAACTAATTAGATATGACTTAACAAATGAACGTTAGTGTTAAGTTAGTAGTCAACAGCTATCTCACCAACAAAGGGCACGTATTTGATGACGACCACGTGGTCGGGCTTCTCGCCGGGCTCGTAAAGGATGTTGTTGGAGGCCACCATGTCGTCCACCACGTTGCTCTTCGTTATCTGTGGGGACGTACGAGTATATTTTTGTGAAACTATTGTAGGTAATGAACATTCAGTCCACCTGATGGTAAGTGAACTTGTGTTAAAAAGATTCCAATCTGCCTGGATTGGATTTCTTTTTGACAACAGTTTTTTTTTTACCAAGCCGATTTAACATAAGATGACTCTGGAATTATTCACTTCCCACGCAGAGTTCAAAAATAATAAATTTAATTTGATATGTGGGTATATATAGTTTTTAAGGTGGTAGGAGAAAGGTTCGACCGGAGGAGGAGGAGGTACTACCGCCACATCTATTTCTAGCGTGAAGCAGTTCATGCATTTCGGTGAAAGGGTGTGGTTGCCGGCTCTAACAGGCTGTGATTGACTTTAGATAGAACTGTTGTTACAGCTGAAGTTGCTTACAGATGTCCATAGAGTACAATCACCACTGAGCATAAGGTGAGCATGCTTTCAATTTATGCTCGTCTACCACTTTCATCTTATAAAAAGAATTACCTAACAAAGGATATAGTACCATACGACGTCTAAAATTTCAAGGTCATAATTAAAACTGTGTGCGCGCAAGAGCTAGTCACTGCCTGAGGTATGTGAGCGGCAGGACGGGGGAGGTAAATAAACGTCAGACTCAGTCTGTCGTCAACCGCTGTGACATTTACACGATTCAGTTGTTTGCATCAATTTGTTCGAAACATACATTAGCTAAAATATCCTAAGACGGGTCCGCCAATTACACGACAAGTAAAAAATATTATTTACTCTGTCCACAATTTTGCTTTTAAAACTGTTTTGTATGGTAAATAATTAAATTTAATAAATACATTCAAATATGAGTTTATAAATACCCATACATTTGTTGTTACATTGATTAAGATAGATTCTAACATGTTATCCTGAGATTTATCTGCCCTTAAATACCTCATATGCGTCTTGTCATTCGCGCCCTCCCCCGTCTCACCGCCCGCATACCTCAGGAGGTGAGGAGCACTTCCGCGCACGCTATAGTAAAATGTCTGACTGTGTCAGATAAAAAAAATAACCTACAAATAAGAATCGTTAATTAAGCGCAAATATTCATGTTGTATCAATAAAGATGATGTTAAAACAATTTCTGATTTATATGTATAAATAACAAATAATTGATATGCTTGGCACTAAGACGGTTTCGGCGTTCGGTAATTAAAAGTCCAGCTTTGGAAAAAACCCTTTCTGATGGAGTTGAACTTCCAGGTATGCACAAATATTTTAATGCTATATTTTTTAATTGGTTTTCTTGATGATACCAATACTCTATAGGGTATTCGGACAACGGCAATGTGGGTTTTTCCAAATATTGTCTCATATCTACTATAGCATCAGCAGTTACAGAAGTAGCGCTATTGCTACGCTGGTTGTCAACAAACGATAGTAAACTACTAAGCTTAGATTTTTTGGTGGATGGCGGACTGACTATTTCCTGTGTTGCTTCAGGTGCGCTGTCAGATGATGATGTTCGCGACTTTAAAGAAGATAAATATGTGGCATATTCTTTTTTGACGAGTGTAACTGCGTTTTCTGCGTCAGAGTGTGTTTTAAATCCAAGTCTCTTAAAATGGGGATTCAATAAAGTAGCGATCATACATGGACTTCGTGTTTCATAAGATTTAAGCTTTGCTTGTACAGATGTTCTCATACACCCAATTATTTTTTTTGCGAAATCCGAATTGCATTGATTTTCCAATTCAACCAATTTTAAATCCAAGCCTTTTATTAATGGAATTATCAGTGATATCGTGACATACTCTTCACCAGATATACCAACAGTGCAGGCCTCCAAAGGTTCAAATATCTTTTCAATTTCCTCAAGGTTTGAATATTCTATTGGTGTTAGATTTTCTGGTGCAGTTGGATGCTCATTTAATACCAACGTCAGTTCTTGTCTAACTTCTAAAATTCGTTTTACCATGTAAAATGCAGAATTCCACCTAGTTTCCACGAATTTGATTAATTTGATTTCTGGCTTATTTAGTTGTCGTTGTGCCGAACGAAGTTTGTCTGAAGCTAATGTACTGTGTTTGAAATGGGTCACAATTTTTGAACATTTATCTATAAGTTCCTGGAGACCTGGTGCAGATAAAACATCTTTGATAACTAAATTTAGAGAATGTGCAAAGCATGGAAGATGGCGTACTTTCATTATCTCTGTCACTTTTATCATGGTACTAGCATTATCAGTCACTAAAGCTACGACTTTGTTTCGGCATTTCCATTCTGTCAAAACCGCGTCCAAAACCTGTAAAAAAATTATTACGTTTTCTTTACCGTTATATTAGTGACTTGACGTACATTAAATTAATAAATTATAGTAATAAACAAATTCATTATCCACACACGTCAGAGATACAGTAATAAAATTCGAGTGTCTCTTTTTAATATTGAAGTTACCGTTATATAAAGAATGTTTAAAATCGGCCTTGTAGTTTCGGAAATTAGCCGGATTAAATATATATCTCATGTAAAATAATATGTTTGTTCGATTTATTCGATTCATTTGATTATAATCTGTGGCCTTAAGATATTACTGCGGGACACAGTCACAACACTAAATGGGCGGTACCCGTCTATAAAGTATGACACTACATGACATACATTTTACCGTTAAAAATACAATAAAAAACAAACATTCACGTTGTCAAAACGTTGTCAAAATGAAGTTGTCGAAATTATCATGCTATTTTGCACGGACCATAGGTACATGTTGGTATGTATGTATCTACCCTAATAGGAATTACACGGTTTATGTTATACAATGTATAGTATAGGGACACACAGACTCTATTTTATACTATGTAGTGATCTAAATTGTAAAATCTAAATAAGGTACTTACCGAGGCAATATTATCTGCATTGTGACTTCCTTCTACGACAACAGCTGCTAATAGAGCTGATTGTAACTTTTGTTTTATTATAAAATGAATTGTTATTGCACATACGCCCTGATTATTGACCGAAGTCCACATATCTGTGGTTACGGCTATATATTTAACATCTTTTATTAGATCAAATAACTGTACTTTAAGATTTGTGTATTGTTTAGGAAGTAGGCTATTCGTAATATCATGTCTCGTTGGTAGTTTATACTTTGAATCGAGCGCTTTGACAAATTCTCTCAGTCCTTCATGCTCAGCAAGCCTTAGGGGTTGCATGTCTCGAGCTATCATTTTTACAAACAAAGAATCGAGATATTTTTTTCTAGTGGAATTGGCACTATAATAGCACTGTACAGAAACTGTATCAGTATTTTTTTCTACATTTTGATTATGCTGCTCTTGGTTTTCTGATGACGAATGCGGTAGTAAATAGTCAGGATGTTTTCTCATCATATGGTCCTTCATATTTGATGTGTTATGACAATATTTGTAGTCTTTTAAACATAGTTTGCAAGTAACGAAGCGTTCACTTTTTTTTTCAAAAAACTCCCACATGGTTGACAGCTTTTTATTACTAGCCATGGTAATGGCATATACGAATTACCCTAGTTTAGTTAGTGCCTTAGACCAAGCAATAAGCAGATACTTTCACTAAAGATTTACCAAAAATAAAACCAAGGACTACACCAAAAACATTAGACTTAAGTATCAAAATATACCTCAACATGTGGGTACATTGCATTTGATAAGGCAGCAATACTATCGAAATATTGCTGCCTATCGATATTATAAAACTATCTATAGTATCGATAGTATCGATTGTTTTTTGGTAAAGTAATTAGAAATCACAATACTATCGATCCTATCTATAGTATTGGACATAAAGCTATCGATAGTATCGATATTATCGCCGTAACCAATAGTATTTCTAATTGAGCGCCATCGATACTATCGACACTATCGATAGTATTTACACGTGTCGATAATATCGATAGAATATCGATACTATTGATTTTGCCTCAACTATCGATAGCCTATCGATATTGTGACTATCGATAGACAACACTAACCCAAATCAGATTGAGATTGAGTTGGTTAATTAGTCACTCGAACAAATAATTTTGTATTTGCAATTCTATGAAATTCTACTAATCGAATAACTTATAAATATTGGTTAAATTGATTTTAAGGTGAAATAAATAAATAATGGCCGAAAGCAAAAATAAGGCACTTTTCATATGTTTTGGTAATGATCACAGTTTTAATATTAAATACTTGTAATCAAAAGGTATAATAATACGTATTTTTATATTTACAAGGAAATACCTGCCGATCACCTATAGCAGAAGGAGTATTCCAAAAGACCGTGAATGACCGAAACTTGGGGGATCAGTGGGAAATAGATAGTGCTGCTATTGGAGGCTGGCACGTTGGCAATCCACCTGATTGGAGGGCTTTGGACACCATGAAGAACCACAATGTTCCGTACAATAATACTGCTAGACAGGTTTGTAACAATTACTCTAAGTTTTTGTGTATTGAATTAGTTTTACTTCACATTGTTTAATGAGAGTATGCTGGTTTAATTGTACCCAACATAAAATAAAAAAAAAAATAGAATGATTTGTGATTAAAAATAGTAGAATCACTACCATCGTCGTCAACCCATTATTGTTCCACTGCTGAGCATGGGTCTTCTCTCAAAATGAGAGAATTTTAGGCCACAGTCTGCCATGATGGCTAAGTGCGAATTGGTAGACTTCACACCTTTGAGAACCCTTTTTTTAAGAGAAATATTAGGTGTGCAGGTTTCCTCATGATGTATTCCTTCACCATAAGCAGTGATAATTAAATTCTATATATTACCACCATACATGTTTCTAACTTATGACAAGAATGTTATGAGCAATTTTCTTTTGGTTTGAAGTGTATGGTAAAGTACATGACATTTACAATGAATATTTCAACATAGACATCATGAGATAGCAATTCTCAGCTACTTTAGGTACTACAGCAGATGAGAAACAGTATTTATCATCTGTACTAATAAACAAAGCATTTTTAATCTAATATTTACTGGTTTTAGCTAATCTCAGAAGATTTCCATCATTATGACTATATATTTGGAATGGATGAAGCAAATATGAGGGATCTCAATAAAAAAGCACCAAAAGGCTCCAAGGCGAAACTCCTGCTCTTCGGTGACTTTGATCCTCAGGGAGATCGCATCATAAGAGATCCTTATTCTGTATGTATTTATCATATATACACTATCTAACATTCTTATTACATACTTGCAACCTTATATCTTATCATAAGGTGCTATGATTATTATTATTTCAAAGATTGTACAATCAGCATAATTCAACCAGAGAGGTACTTTTTCTACACTAAAATGAAAGAGTACTTTATATCGGTGTAAATGTCTCCGTTATTTAAACAACTAAGTTACTGAGAAAGATAGTTATTTAAATTTATTTTATATTGAATGTACAACAAGTTAAATAAAAGCTTTTAAAAAAATAGAGGTTTAGAGGTATAGAGAATTCCTTGAAAATGATGTTTAAATTATTTTATTTTTACTCTGGTTATGTTTTAATGAAAATTTAATATTTTAAGCATAGTGAGGACAGGTATGTGGATATTATT